>BLKM01000554.1:964502-1025453 GCA_013340265.1 Coptotermes formosanus | reverse complement strand
TCTGGGGGGGGGCACTGTTACATTATTAATAAGCAGTAATATTTACCTTGAAGAACGTAAGGAACAGATATGAATCACTTCCACTTAGCAATACGAATGCCAGGAAAGTGCTGAGGCCACCATTGAACACTGCAGAACCGATCACAACCAGTGTTTTAATGGCTCTCT
Organism: Coptotermes formosanus; assembly: GCA_013340265.1. Classification (NCBI taxonomy): domain Eukaryota; kingdom Metazoa; phylum Arthropoda; class Insecta; order Blattodea; family Rhinotermitidae; genus Coptotermes; species Coptotermes formosanus. Next base: position 1,025,285 of record BLKM01000554.1, on the reverse strand, counting down.
CTGAAACATGTTTCACATGAAGTTACTTACATTAACCTTTTAAAGCCTAGTGGTAACTTTACATACGACCAGGTTTAACATTAAAAAATTCTACGCGGTGCCCACATCGCGTTTATGTGTTTTGTACGGATCTCAGAACAAACAGCAACTTTTGCCTTATAAAACATTAAGAGATTGGTTTTTATAACCGAAGTGAAGAGTGTTTACAGCGCGGTACGCACTGAGTCCTTATATAAAACAGACACGCTTCGTCTTTAAAGGGTTAATATCAACATAACACTCAGTAACACAGACCTCATACCTTGTTATAATTGGTTACATTTAACCACATGGAACAAAGTAATTTCAATGGTGACATTTTCAATTTAAATTATTCTGTCATGGAGGAAGGAATGTAACATTAAAATTTCCATGTTTCAGGCTTGGAAAAAACAAAAGCCAGATCCAATATTGGGAACTAGCCGTATAATATACTCAAGAAGTGTGCTGCAGTCACCACACAACAGTCAGAGAAGAGTTTGCACTGTACATTATAACAAAATGTCTTTCCAATAAGACTATACAATTCAATCATATTTTACCACTTTATATCAATTTTTTGTATGATGAAAGTTTTTGTGAAAGACTACCAGGTCTGGTTCAAGCTTCACTTGAAGTCTGTACATCTGGCCAATAAGAACCAAAATTAAAACTTGTAAGACATCAAATTTAATCAATATCTTTTTTTTTATATTGTTCATATTGTGCACTGTCACTAATCAAAATTCATTCAAGAAATTTGGAGCTACAGCATGTTGACAAACACTGTCTCCCCATAGAAGCTCACTTCATGTTGTACTCTGGGGGAGGAATAACAGTTACATATGTGTATGTGTACTTATCATAGTGGGTACAGAAAACGTGACCAATGTACAATAATGAAATATAATATTGTTGTACTTTATCTGAAATTGTAACTACTTTTGGTGAAACACGTAAAATAAAAAAAATCTCAATTTGTAATCAGATTAAGTACCATCTCTAGTTCCCTGAAGACGTGTGAACTCATTTCCTATGTGAGCTGAGTAGTCGACAGCCAAGCCTGCACAAAGCAGTATCATAATAGATGTAGAGATCTCAATGGTTAGACCAAGCCAATACATGGAGCCCACAACATCAACAACTGTGAATATTACACAGCATATTACCCAAAATGAGGTTTGCAAGTTCTGAATGAGAATCAGTGTTACAATGGCAACTGCACAGATGGTGAGTCCCAAATTTCTAAGCAGTTCATCACCAATAATCTGTAAAGAAGAGAGCTGGGTTTCAATACCAAATCTTTCACTGTCCTCTTTAAATACACTTCTTGGTAGTACAGGTATTCATTTATAGTTCTCTGAGGTACATTTACATTCCATTACACTATCATGTCAATTCAAAATAACACGCACATTTATCTTCGGATTCAGAAATCACTGCTATTAATTGCTTTGAAGGAGTCTACAGTGACAACCATCCCATTTGGCCACTTCCAATAGAAGTATACATTAGATTGTATTTCTGTTTAGTCTGACCCCATTTATAGATGGCATGAAGTGACTCAATGCAGAGAAGTTAACCAGGATTCCTGACAGGACCAGCACTTTTTCTCTTCACTGCTCTCTAATGATGAGTTATGGATTCTAACAAGTCTCCTGTGTCAATCGGTTCTGGGTACTCTTCCTACACAGGTAAAGCAATCAGTGCAATCAGGTACACTTGATCTTAGACAGCTTCACCACATGGTCCCTAAGCACAGGGGAGTTCTATATTTGTGTATTTTATCATCTGCTATACTATTACCAATGTCACTGATTAAAGGGTCAACATACCTTCAGTGTCCATCATAGGACATAGCTGACACACAGAAAAGATGGGGTGTTTCCTGGTCAGAAGCATTCTCATGAAGGATACTGACCAGACAAGAATACCAGCTTTGAAAATGCATTCTGGGATATGATGCCATGACAAATGGTAAGCAGTTATCAACAGACACGGCACCATATCCCAGAAGATGTCAATCTTCATCAACATCACTACGAGAACATTAAATCTCACAGTACCAACTCTGACACATAATAGTTAATTTAATTTTGGATGAAACAAATTAAGAAATTCAGTGTTTCTTACAAATTACTTAATGAAGTTCAGCTGCAATTAGAACCTCAGGCCCTCTAGTGTTAAACACACTGTGAGTTGTTTAGAACATACTTCAAGCACATCTGAAAATCAGTCTGAACGAAATCACAGGCAACATATTTTTAATGCTGTGCATACGGAATGATTAGGGAATCATTTATAATTCCCGCTGTTTGTAGCTTACAAAAACACTGTCACATCCTATTCCATGATCGTTACTTAGAATCTAAAAGAAGTCAAACTATTTTACTTTGACAGTTTTCTCTCTCAGAATTTTTCTCTTTGTTACGCTATTCAGAAGACGTGCTCCTACTTGGTAGAAAGCTCCCTTATGATCTCCAATAGAGTTTACAACCGATCCTCTGACCTCTCACAGGTAACACCTGTGTGTTATTTCCATCAAATACTGCACAAAGCAGAATACAAAGCACAAAAAATGTCACTGAGGCTGCATGTGAATGCACCAGTCACTGTTAAATCAAAGGATAATTTTGCCATACTTCACAGTTTGATTCTTTCTACACTCTCAATTACTCTCATACCTAGCCTGCTGGACTACTGTTATTCTGCCTGTGATACAGAACTTATCATTACACCTCTCATACAAAAATACCAGAGAAAGGAACAACCTAAAATTTCATGCTTTAAAGAAAATGGCCAATTAAGAGAGATTGTACTGGACACTAAACAAACCTTATTTGCAGTCCATGAAACATACTCATGGGAATATGATACAATGTTTTCTGAAGAGATGTTGACATTTCGAATAATGTCTCTAAGAGATTCCATGGCCTTCACTTGCTCTGTTGTAGTGTTCATAAGTATATGTTGAATTGGAATCTGAGAGGCCTGTAAATGAAAACAAAAGGAACTGTCCTTACTCCAGCTACTTGCTGAAATTTCTAACCACAAAACTTGAATAAATGAACAGGCTTACAATCATTTCAACTACACTAGCCGATCAAGAGTGTTAAACCACCATACAATTTTGAATCAACATTTTAAAACCGTATTTAACAATGAAGGAATTATGGTATTGGAATTTACTCCACACCATATATGATGACTATACTGTCACAAAATTGTCAATCACAATCTGACAGCAGTGTTTCCTTCTAACAACATATAATGGTTATACTGCATGACTTGGCTAACAGAAAACCAGAGAACTGTGAAGGATGTTTTCTAAATACATTCTCTGATGAGGTTCTGCCTACATCATACAACTTGACGTTACAATATTGCAGATAATCAACATGGTACAATGCACAGATTATGCAGTAACACAAACCATCTTCAACACATCAACAACTTCATACATAGGTACAAGTATCTCAGCATATAGCATCACCCTCACTATGATTCTGTCACATACACAACATATGGATCATATTGTACCCATACACCTTCTCTATAGTAACTTCACACTTTCATAAAATGTTGTCTCAACTTCGGCCAAAGATTGGTTGGGTATTGGTTCCTTACAAGGCAAAGTCAAGTCTTTTTCATAACCTCTCTTAATTAAAACCAACCTGTATAGTCACACAGCAAACCATAATTACTGCAATGAACTATTCTTCCCCAGTAATGATTTTGATAATAGCTATTCTTATTTCTTGAATGACAACAAACACAGTCTACCACAACTAATACTTATTTTATTATTTATGAAAACAGAGCCACGTTTTGCCTATGTGCAAGCCACCATCAGGCTGTACAGCAACCTAAGATATAGCACACAACATATATAAAATTAGCATACGGTAAAATGAAGTAACAGCTCCACTTGTTATAATTTTGTATTCTTGATACATTAAAACGACTACATTTGTTAAGATGATGGCCATTAATTGTCCACTAATTGTAAACTAATTAACACTGTCTCCCTGTGATATAATTTCCCATGATGAAAAAAATATGGTTCCCAATACTTCTACAGCCACAAAGTTCACAACAACGAAAAACAGAAACTGAGAGTAAAAGACAAGATTAGATGTTTACATATTAAGCAGCAAAACCTCAATCAAAAACTGTACCAAATACACCTGAGGTTAGTTAATAAATGGGGAAATACCTGGAATCTTATAGAAAACTCACTTAATGACAAATTATAACAAGAATATTAAGTACCAAAAGAGTAACAAAAAAACTTGACATTTTAATCAGTAGACAGGTAAAAAAAAAACACGAAGAAACTGACTTTTATGAAAGAGCTGTAAATAATAATGACACTGATTTGTCCAATGATGAAATTACTATGTTAAGGCATAAAATTTAAATAATCTAAGGACTGAAAACAGAATTCTGCCTTAGAAGCAGAAACTGCCACCAGCTACCTTCCAGTAGTTGTACCAGACTATATGAGGTGGCAAGTGGCTAAGAAAACAGAAAAGTTACATAGAAACTCGACAGAGTATAGTAAACAATTAACCTGAAAAACTGTCACTTTGTTTGCTCTACAGCCTGACAATGGCTTGGAAACAGATGAAACATATAGCTGTGTTTTCATAAATAACAAAACAAACATCAGTTGCACTAGGCTAAATTGTCATTCTTCAAGTGCAAAAAACGCAATGGAATGAGTATCACACAAATAAAGCTATCCCCTTTTCAGTGAAAATAGAGGGTTTAGACAGTTATCATGTTGCCCTTATAATTTCAATCACATATCAGGTTCAAAATAGCCTTTCTTGTCAAAATTCTGTATGAATGTCTCCCCCCCCCCCCCCTTGTACTTCTTTAAGTCCCACTTCACTGTCCTAACATCAGGTGATATGTATGAAGCACAAAGTTCCCTGTTATGAAATATTCTGAACTGCTCACTTCCTTCACCCTTTTTAGGTCCAAATATTTTCCTGCCAACTTTGTCTTCAGACATTTATATTCTGTGCTCTTTACTAGAAACAGAGACCATGTTTCATACTGATATAAAACTGCTGGTTAAATTATTGTTTTGTATATCCTGATCTTTAGAATTTTGAATAACAGGACAAATGGTAAGTTTTCACCACAATACAATTATTTCACGCAAAAGTTGTAGGTATTGATAAATACATTGCATGTGCAGGCAGGTTTGTGTATGCATGATAAAATATTTTGGAGCAGACTTTCAAGTTTTTCGTCGGTTCATACACAGTCGCATTTACCCCCACACATTAAGTTCTCAGACGAAAAGTTTTGCACTTGCAAGTTCACTATCTTAAAACTTTAGGTCTGTCTCTCTGTCTGCATGAAACAACTTGCCTGAGACAGACAGATTTTTCTGAAATTTTATACTGGGGTGGGGGACTAAAATCTGTCACGAAAATTAAAGTGTGTTCAAAATTGCACAAAAATAATGGGCATCTTGTATGGGGTTTATGATGACATCTCACTTGATTCTTCTTGGAATGAGTAAGATTCCCGGTAAAAGTTGTTGAGAAATTCAAAATACACATTTCATGGCAAACACTTTTTTTTTTTTCAAAAAATCAAGCCATTTAGACGATAATTACAAAAAATTCAACACAGCAGAAGCGTAAGGAAATAATTATCTACACACAGATTCCTTGTGGCATGGCGCAATAATCTAGCAACACAGTACTTCTCACTACGTCATTTTTCTATTCAGTTATTGTTCTTTTCATCTGATTTACATCATGTATGACTAACAAAAAGAAAAATGCGCAATCAAAATAATATTTATTGATTATATCTAAGAATATCAAATTCAATGCACAGATAATGAATATACCTACAAATTCTGTATACAATACACAGTGTATGTCAGCATTCACAAAATATTCCAGTGTTGTGAAGATTTTGGGTTATGCATGACCAACAAATTTAACACTGGCTGAATAAATGTTAGACATATAATTTACAAGCTCTGCACACAAATAAAATAACAGACCCCAGTAACAGCAGTAACATTCTGTACTATATGTATAACTGTGAGCAACAAACTTTGTCACGACAAAAGTTTAAATGGTATCACCATCTGAGAACGGGTCAGGATGCAAAAATCAAAACATGGGTCAAATCTAGTTACTAAGGAAACATATCATAAGGGTGTAGCAACAAGGGGTAAACATCAGTTCTGACGAGTCTGTTCCAGCAGACAATAATGTGCTGTAACTGACGACCTGTTTAATCAGTCCTGAAGTGTAGGCCTCAAATGAGGCAAATGAAGAATGCACACATTCCCATTCACATTAAATTACATAAAGTTAATTCATAGGAGATAATACCAAGGATTATCATTATTATGACCCATCATACCAGCAATCATGAAGTTTTAAGTCTTGCCAAATTATGCATATGATGGCATCCACATTTCTTTCTTCTCATGAGGGGATCGTATGACAGCACATTTTCACTGAAAGTAGCAATATGCATTTACTTCCTGACTCATATTCACAGACTCCTAACAAGATATACATAATTTTCACGAATGAAACTGAACACCCTGTCTGTAGACAATTACCGTGATATTATAGTCCCCAAATGGAAAAGCTGAGAACTTTATATCCTTTATGTAATTTTGGCCATTTTGAGACATCAGAAGAAATTCAGAAATGTAACTCATTGTTTCATCTTCACTAGTGGGAAGTGAGTCTGCTGAATCTGGAAAATAAATACCACATTCAGAAACAAAACAGTATGCCCTAGATTACAGCTTCCAGGTGAATCATCTCCCAATATCGCACAGTAACAAAGCTGTCATTTCTTTCTCTGTTCACAATGTATACTTACAATTATTACTCTTCAATATAATAAATACATACAACCTTCCCTTACTACTAATAACACATGTATTTATTAACAAAGCAACCTGCCGTCACTGAGGTCTTCCTTAGAGTAAACTATGCTGAAAGACTGTTAATTCATCACGACAGTAGATGTATATATGTTACTGCTGACCAAGAAGAAAGTTCAGAACTTTTTATGTAAATATACTCTTGTTTACCATTTACAGTTTATTTATAATGACAATTTTATTGATGAATATTCTTGCCATGGAACCATACAACAATTGTAATCCTATAATTTTTAAGTGAATTTCATGAATTCTAACTTTCTGAAGCAGCTGGAATCAAATTCAAAGCCCCTGCAAAACAGCAATAACATATAATAATGAGCCTTAAAGAAGAGGTGGAAATGGGTTTTTGTGAGGTAACTAGATGACCAAGCCCGAGCGCGTGCACACAGACACACACACACACACACACACACACACACACACACACACACACACATTATAATGCGAATTATTATAAGGCAGGTTCATAAAATGTGTGACATCACTCAGGTCTGCATATCCCATTTCTTGGAGAGCTTTCAGCACTAGAGATAACTTTAAAAACTTTCTCAACCTACATACACAGGTAAAGACTCTAATCTCCTGGGATATGATGGTGTTCTGTTGCGTACAGTACTACTTATCCAACAGAACATGCAACATCCCCAAAGATCTGCACCTTCGGCGACTTGCTTCAGTAACATGCCAGAACCTCACACTCATAGGGGTACACACGTTCTAACAATGTCTACCCCCATTTCCAGCCTTGTTTTAAATGGATCTACATGAAGGCTTGCTTCACTTCCTTTAGTGTTTCAGAATCTTTTGTCTCATGGGGAAATTTGGCAATGCTCCATAGTATTTAATTGCACAGAAGTCAGCTTCAATCACAGTACTAGATTTCATATGCTCTCGGTTTTGCATTTCATTCAAAAAATGAGAATTTACAGCACACAAAAATTGTGTTATGTTTTGAATAAATTATGCTAACACACACTTCTTGCAAGCACCTGAAACTGAACTGAAATCATATGGGATACATTTCGTAACATCTTCATAACCTCCATACAGTCAGAAATTTAATGCAACTCACAATATCTGTCTAAGACATTATAAGACAGCAAGACACAAAAGACGAAGATGAAATCACAAAACAGTGACTAACACAGCCTAGTGACACACACACATGAACCAAGCCAGAATTGCATACAACTGAGGGCAAGGATTTTACACAAATACTGCCTTCAAATTGGGAAAATCATTTTCTTTTAATCAATTCTTATCAACAAATCATTTTCTTGAGATCACAATTTGGCATAGTTTTGATTAAAAAAAAAGATGAAAAATATTGGATTGCAAAGCATGAAATACAGCTTCATGTTCAAACTCTGCTGCACAGTGATGAGCAGACAGACAAAACAACACATTCTTCACTCACAAGAAAATTATTATAATTCTCTTCCTATTTTTTGCAAAATGTCATTCAGAAACACATTATATAATTCTCCCACTTTCTCATTAGTTTGATTTGTAATGCACAGTAATTCTCACATACTCACATTTCTCATGAAGCCAGTTCTGAAATTTCATGTACCAGAAATCCAGTGTTCCTTGGTTGATGTATGGATTTCTTTCCAAGCGTGCATACAAATCACACAACTTATCTTTGTCTGTAAAGTAGTTTATTCCACTACCTGAAACAAAATAAGTCTTCCATCAGGTAGGGCTTTCCAACCCTCCTGCATACATTTTGCACAAAATAACAGTGGAGAAGAAAGATTTGGGTGCTATATTTATATTTATAATGGATTTAATGTAACATTTGAACACTGTATGTGAAATCCTTATAGTAATATTTTTGTATCATAAATTTTCTATTTTTATAACTTATTCGAAAACCTACTGTCATCCTAACCAAGTTTCCAATCCACAGAATGTGTAATCCACATATCATGTGTAATTAATACATGTGCGTTCATGTTTATGGTCATGTTTGTGTGCACTGGCATATTCATGTTCGCGTATGTGTCTGAACATATATAGGCATGTACATATATTACCAAATATTAGTAGAAAGCATCTCAACTGGCTTTAATTCCCACTGTACGCTCTGTTAAGTGCCCTTTATATTCTTCAAATTTCAACTTCTTTTATTCATTATAATAAACTTGCCCTTAGATTTTCTGATTACAATTGTACTTCTTAAAATGCTTACAATCTATAAGCAATTCTCACATGTCAGTGTCAAATTAGTCTGTAATTGAAATATTTGGATAAACAAGTAAAGATGTATAATTCCTCAGGTTAAAAAAGCACACCTATAATGTACAATACCATTATTGTCTTTAAGTGACAGCTCACTAAAAGAATAAGATATCTGCATGTTCACCTTTTATCTCTGCTATTACAGCAAAAAGATGTCTTGTGTTGCTTTGTTATGATTAAGATACCAAAATCTGAATTCTACTGGACTTCCCCACATTCCCAATACACCACTTAACTTCAGTGGATCACTTCTATAAAATCTTTTTGACTGTTCAAGAATCTTTCAGAATGTTCAGATCTGATAAGCAGAGCTCTGTTATGCAAAATGTAAAATGTGTAACAAATTAAACTCAGATATACTGTTATACTGTATCTAATCAAAAAACCTGTAATAATATATTACCATTATTACTATTATTTTCAATAGGAATGTGCAGACTTAACAGCACAAGTGCCAACTATAAGCCAGAACTTCAAAAGGTAATGGAAAGGTGTCTAAAATGTGAACAGAAGATTGCCGATTAGTAAGGTAACAAAACCAGTTCACATAACCAACAGAAAGCCCACGCGCGCAAAGTTTGTGGAGTAAAACAGTATGCCAGACAAGGTCAAGTGCACTTCTGAGATCAAAATAAATGAAATGGAATCAACTTGACATTGAGAACCAGATAAATAAAATGAAGATAGGTTACACGTGATCATGTGTAACACAAACACTCTGGAAAAGTCACCACTGCCGCCGCCGCCGCCGCCGCCACCACCACCACCACCACCACCACCATTGTTATTTAAAAATAAAGAACTATTTTAAACGTAAAATTTTGAAGGAACAAGTTGACACAAAACATGGCACCAAAACAACAATGGTGCGTGCACACATGCAGGCACATACTAACCATTGCGTGAACAAGAGGATAAGAGTGTTATGGATTTAGAGGGTATATACAGAGAAGTTACAGCAAATAGGCCAGATAAAATAATTAAAGAAGAAAAAGAGAAAACATGCATACTGATAAATGTGGCAATACCAGCAGACAGAAATGTCATCCAAAAGGAAGCAGAAAAGAAACTTAAACGCATGAGTTTATGTATAGAGATACAACAAATGTGGAACATGAAATGTACATAGTAGTTGGAGCCAATGGAATAGTAAAAAAGGTTTAAAGAAACACTTGGAAGCCACAACAGGAAAGCACTCAGTAGATTCACTACGGATGACAACTATACTTGGAACATCACGCATAATACAGGAAGTATTGCAGTCTGAAACTTGAAGTCTGAGTGGTGGGGATCACCACTGGTTCAAGTGAAGTACCAGGGAGAAAAGGCCTGTGACAGGAGACAATAAACAACAACAACAACAACAACAACAACAACAACAACAACAAAGACAAACCTACTAACGTCAGAGTGAGAAGTTGATAATCTTTCATGACTTCAAGAAATTTCCTGCCTTTTATGGAACCTGAAATTTAATAACCACGTGCAGAAAAGCCTGTCACTGGTACTATTCTGAGCCAGCTGCCCCTCCGTACCTATCTGACAACAATTATGCAGAAATATATCCAACTTACCTAAATAAATTCCTGCACGTTTTCCATATTCAGGAAAATGCTCATTGAGTTTGTTATTATACTGCATGGGATACGACTCTGAATTCAGATACCACATAGGGTCAAACTTCTGCTCCACTTTAAAAACGAACCACACATTCAACGCGAACACAAGTAATGTACCAACAAGAACGCAAACCTGTAATCAGGGAAACATTCAAATTCATCACTGTATAATTCACTGCTTGCAGCAGCTTGACATAAAACAGACAGCAGCACAACTCACCAGGAGTGCTTTACGGCTTAATTCTAGGAAGATGAAGTAATATTTGTCAGACACACTCACATAGGAAGGGGGAACACAATCATCAGGCATATAAAACCTCTTCTTTATCTGGCGAGCACGGTTCAAGCACAAGCCTGTTCTGACTTCACAGCCACCTTCTGAACTGTCTACCACACCTCTACACACATACTTATTTTTCATAAAGTATAAGCCTTTAAGTCTGCCTTTGTTCATTTTGTTCATGTAGGATAATTATTTTTGTCTGCAGTCATTCTCCCATTTGATACATAAATATTTAGCTCCTTCCCTGTACCTTTGTCTTTTTAATCTGCATTATTGGTATGCTACTGGGGTTCAAATTCCAGTAGCAAGAGACTTTCTCTTCTGCAAAATCATTCAGACTGGCTCTGTGGCCCACCCACCCTCATATTCAATGGGTACTAGGATTTTCAGGAGGCAAACCGGCGGTGCATGAAGTTGATCACTCACCTCCATTTCACCTCTTCTCCCCCTGTATGCCTTCATGGCATGGAGAGGGACAATTTTAATATGTTCCTTGACATTTCTTACTCACCTAATTTTCCTAAATTGCACTAGCACTGGTTTTCTTCTTAACCAAGTGTCACTGCAGTGGCTCTCCTATGGGGCTGTTGATAAGAACCTCACTGCTTGCCACTGGTTGACATAACCTACGGTTCTGTCTTTTGACAGTGAATTTTGTCTGTATTTGTGTGTGTGTTTGTGCGAGCGTGTGCATGCATGTTTGTGTATGAGAGAGACAACATTGCCTCAACAAGGACAATTTCCCTAATTTGCTTCAGGAGTAGCATGCTACAACCGTACTATTTCGATCTACACAAAGTACAGTGTTTGGACAGACTTGGCTGTGATTTAGGCTACTAATATGACAATTCCTTACGTGAGCTTGGGGTAAGAAGGAATTTTTCCTAGCTTGATGAAATACGATATACTTACTGGCCTTTTACATCCTATATGTCTTACGTACATTAATAAATGAAGCTGCAAAGCACTGTCAATGTCACAATCTCTTCTAACTGCCACAGCCTACTCTCCCTGTACCTACAGCTCACCATCCTAATACTTCAGACACAACTTATGTTATACAGGGAGCCAATCCTTACCTTTGGAACAGAAGAACAGCAACTAGGCTGTCTTGAGAGGGACATAAATTATGTGGTCTAAAGAGACTACTGCCAGGCACAAGGGCTTCCCCGTTATGGCCACAACAACAATAGAACTGCAATACAAGTCTCTCATGATTAACCTTCTTTGGGTCATTACATTCTGCAACAAATGCTGTCAAGCTCATGTCTAACAACAAAATCTCTGGCCTGGCCTGTATGTAGACACCACGTGAAATCAAGCAAGGTTTACAGGTAATTACAACAACTGTAGCAACTGTTAACTCAGGATCTCACTTAAATAGCCTAATTTGAAATTCACTTACAGAGTGCTAAAGCATTCACTTCCACTAAACCTTGGTCAGCACCATCAGTTTATGAAAGTTTCTTTTCCTTACTTTCTTTCTAATTTTCTATTTGTTATTAAGCAGTTCCTTGGTATTGATAAACTTTATTAATCACATGACAGTTTCATAATTGTGTAATTACCCAAACAGTTCAAACATGAAGCTCCTTCTGTAACTGAATTTAAATTATTTTGCAATGGGTTGGATATTTTACTTAAAAGCTAACATTTTCTTTATTAGCATTTCCACATTATGTTGTTTACAAGGATTTTGTATGATAAAATGATATGTCTGTATACCTTCCCCTATTTTATAAATAATCTCTTAACATTAGCAAAGGATACAGTACTTACCAGAAACCTTTAATCAAATAAACATCCTGGTTCACTCATTTTCATTTACTTAAAATGCCACTGCACTAAAAATTATGAATAAGAGAAATTACTCAATTAAGGTTTCATTTCTTCAAAATTAATTGTGACCCACATCTATGATTAGTTTTTATGTGTGCTTAATACTAGACAGGACAGCAACAACAAACACAGGAGGAAACTTTACCCAACCCTCAATGAGATGAGAAAAAATTCAGCCTTAAGAAAAATTATGATGATTTAATAAAAAAATGTACAGAATAATTTTAATCAAGATAAGTAGCTAATATCTCATTGGAAATAGTACTATTCACAAAAAAGAATAAATAAAGCATCATGTACAAAAGAAACCATATATGTTCAGATGCAGGTGAAAACATGTTAAAACAAAGCCCTGAAGTGACCTAAGCAATACTTATTTCAGCTCAGTGTTTAAAGTAATTTGGGGAAAAAATTACAGTATACTTAACCTGTATTATAAGAAGCATTACTGACACTGACCTAAATATGCATCCTTTCCTTACCCAGGTTACTCTTGAATGAACCATTCTGAAATAAAGGTGGCTTATTTCTAACACTGTAACCAGCAAGAAGTGACCACTGTTCTCACAGTGACTAGTGTCTGGCAAGGATTCAGGTCTCCTGGGATGAGACTGTGTGTTGCTGGGTTGGTGTTTCCTGAGACACTGAACACCATGGTTCCTTCACCTTCAAAGGATGAGGGGTCCAAGAAGAATTTCAAGTATGGCATAATAGGTGGGCAGACAGGCATACCTCATTCACCACTCTTAAATAGCTCCAGAGAAGCAGAGTGCTAGGTGAAAACATGCTGAACTAATTAACTCCCCATGTCAGGTATATTTCAGCAATGAAATAAGATGAGCACTTAGAAGTACACAGAGAACTAATTCTGACTGCCTCAAAGGTGTTGCCATCTTTCAACATTCCTTGATTTTGTCTTTATTTTTCACAATATATTGTCCTGCAAGTCATGTTAAGTCTGACACTTTTCAAAGATTGAGTTGGTGTTTTCTGCTTCAATACATCTATGGTATTCAACGTCACTGCTAATGAAAAGTTTCTTATGCATCTTTTAAGAAGCTTTTGTCAGAAGTGTCTTCACACTTTTGATTCATTGTGAATATCTATGGCCAACAAAACATGAAAAAAATAACAACAGAACACTAAACACACAAGATGAGATGCAACTTACACCACACTGCCCCACTTAGAGCACAAAACTAAATTATGGTTATACGGTTCTGTGACTTCTAGTGGTTTGCTCCTTGAGAAATGCTGTTGTCACCAGACCCAAGTCGACAAGCTGATAATCAGCTGTTATTGCTAACCAGATGTGTTCAGCAATAGGTTAACACAGGTGGTGATGGTAACCCCAAACACAAGCATTCAGAAAAAATTTTAGCACTGTAAAATTTCTGTGCAAAGTGGGAGGAAGGGGAGAAAAAGGAGTTGTCAAGAACAATAAAGCAAAACAGTGCTAAGTGAAGTGCATTATAGTCGGGGATGCCTGTATATAGGTCTGTTGGTCTGGTTCCTGAAGTCTATGAAAGAATGGCAAGACAAATGGGGGAGGCATGGATGAGGTGTGGCAGTGGTCAATTCTACCAGCAGACTGAAGCCATGGCAAAGCTATCATTGCTTTTGCTATGCTTGTTAACTTCTACATGGATAGCTCAAGGAAACAGCAAACCATAAGAACTCTCTGTTGGTTTCACTACGTGGACAGTACCCCTGTGATTTGGGCCCAGTGACTGGAAGGGTGGAGATGTTCTTGACCATCTCAACAGCATTCACTAGAACATCCAGCTCCCTACGGAGACTGAATTTTTTTCAGCCACTTTCCCTTCCTAGAAACTTATATTTACAGAGACTTGTCCCCAAGTGTTACCATAAAACCACCCACATATTACCTACGTGATTTTTGTGAATGTAGTTTCATGCTAACATCTATCTTCAGCACAACAGTTCAGTCCATTCCTTGTCAGAGCAGTAACATACAATAGGTCACGACATGCAGACTTCAGTGAATCACTCTGGAGAGTCAGAGAATATTTGGTCTCTTGTGTGGCAAGTTGTGTTGAAGTGCATTTAGTATGGCTACAAAAAGAAAACTTGCAGAACAAGATATCATGGAACTGATATTAGAATCTGACTCTTTGACACACAGTTATCAGAAGGCAATACCTGTCTTCTCAGATGACAGCGACACAGATGAAATTATTGACACAAACTGCATACAGTGGGCTGACAACAACACTGCTGACCTGCCGTACCTGTGGTCCACAGGTTTACAGGGGTCCCAGTGTGTCACGACAAACAGAAGTACTTCACATTACTGAAGAGTCCACCCCACTTAGCACTTTCATACTCTTATTTTATGAAATTATACAGCTGTTGGTGGAAGAGACCAACAGATATTATCACCCATACTTGGACACACAGGAGGAAGATGGACAGTCCCCACTGCCTGAAATGATTGCTCAAGAAATGTAATTGTTTTTTGGAAGTTACTGTGCGGACAGGAGATGATCAGAAAGATACTTTGAAAGATTACTGGCAGACACAAGAACAGGTTTACGTAGCCTTTTACAAGAACATTATGATAAAAAAGCAGATTCTTTCATATATTTACATTCCTGCATTTTTGTAACAACAGGAAGATCCTAGCAAGACAAATGACAGCTATGACCAACTCTGCGAAATACGAAATGTATCTGACATGCTGAATGATTCATATGCAACATAATACAGCCCAACTGAACACTTAACATTTGATGAAATTATTGTTATTCAAAGATACAGTCATTTTCAACTAGTACACATCAAAGAAACACAAAAGGTTTGGGAACAAGATTTACAAACTTTGTGACTCTAAGGGCTTTACATAAAATATGACTGTCTGTTCAGCAAAGACAAAAAACATGCGAGTCCATCAATGACAACTACTCGTCCAGCTGTAGCTGGACTTACTGCAAGGCTTGAAAATATGACACAAAAACTATACAGGGACAATACTTGATCATAATCAGCATTATTTGGCAATTTACATCAGAAGATAATAAAATACCGTGGCACTTTAGACCAAAGAGGAAAGCAATGCCCAAGAATTTTGGACAGAAAATGAAACCAATGCAGGGTGATGTAAGACAAAGGTGAGTAGTAACTGCACAGCCACAGTGTGGAAAGAAAAGCGAAAGGGACACATTCTCACATTCATTCATTCATTCATTCATTCATTCATTCATTCATTCATTCATTCATTCATTCATTCACTCTCCACCAGCAGAGAGTAATTTCAGCGATCAGCATGGAAAAGTTCTGAAAGCGACTGCAGTACAAGACTGTAACAGATACATTGAGATATGTGGACAAATCTGACTACATAACCAACTAATACTCCATTAGCAGAGAGTCCATACAATAGACACAGAAGTTATTTTTCCATCTTATGGACCTTACCATTCTCAACTGTCTTCATCATTTTTGCCTCTTGTGACTCAAAACTATCACACTTACTACTCAGACTGACAATGGTGATGGACATAACACAAGAGCTGGGAAAGGTGCCTCAATCTCATATCACAAGACAAGGAAGATGAGCTCCATCCACCAACAAACTAACAAGACCTGATATAAGACACAAAAAAGACTGGCCTTTGGAATGTTAAGATAACTCAGTGCCATGTGTATTCTGCTAGAAACAAGAAACAAGAATGAAATCCAAGTGCCCAGAATGCAATGTTGGTTTATATGCTAGACCAGGCTTCAAGGTATATCACACCAAGTATATTTCTGAAGATCAGTTGACTCTCGACAAAATGTGAGGCACACAAACATCAGTAACTATTGAACTGATACTGGGTAGTGGGGAGTAAGAACAGCTGTCTAGAGATGTCTGTAAATAATTCCTGGCTGCTGCAAAAATTGTAACGATACTTAAAAAAACCCATTAGTGAAAATTTTAACTAGAATTTCAAAAAACCTTTTATACTCATACAAGCCTTTTAGACAAATAATGTAAAAACAAGACCTGTACTTATAAATGCAGAAAAGTTTAAGAATGTCCTGATATTGTGGGATACTATTTTTTCTTTCATGCTAAGAGGACATTTAATTTAATGATGTGGTGTTTTCCCCATCAGCCGTTAAAGCTTAATAAGATACGTACCTGTCGCCCTTCAAGTCCACAATGAACGGTGCTGCCGAATTTCAGTAGCTTTCATTCTGAGCCACAATATGGGACATGCACTAACACTGTGTAGAAATTTGTTGATAATCATATCCATGCCTAACATACCCACCTTCACAGGAGTCTTCATCATCACAGGGCCAACATACTTGTTGAACACAATTTTCTGAATATTCCGTTGACTGCAATCATTTGGCTTCCAGTTCCTGTGTACTGTACATATACAGCCATCTCTTCTGCTCTGCAGTCTCCTCTCATCAATTGCTAAGCAACTCACAAAGAAGAGAATCTCAAACACATACAGGAAAAAGATACCAGTTGCTGCAAACATGCAGAATGACCTCAGGAATGGCATAATCTGCAACATATGTCAATATTGCAAATTTTATTGGCCTTGTTAAAGTTCAATTTGAGCATCATGGGAAAGAAGGGTTACACTCAATACGCATCACACAACATTTACAGTAGACCTGAATACAGAATTTCAAAATCTGTTCTGCAGATGAAGTTATTCCTCAAGAACAATTATCACCCTCTCCCCTATTCTTATACAGGCAACCACCATAACAACTTTGCTCACTTGTATCCTCAAGATGGAAGCAGCACATTCCTTTGCAACCAACCAATCAGACCTCACAGTGACATAACCACCGAAATCACAACATTATCTTTACAGCCATAAAAACTCGTATCTCTTATAAAAATATAGTCCCTCCTATAGTACTAGAGAGATAGAACTCCTGGATTACTGACTGGGGTTATAATTTGGGGGCAAGAGTTTCATATTACAAAAACCCCCATCCTACAGTTCCATCTGGCACAACGAAGTCTTGGAAAAAGTTCTAGAATGCACCTCTTTCAATCAAGCAAACAGTCAACTGCAGCAGCCTTGACATGCTCTGCACTGCTAAAACCAAGATTTCTTCAATGAAACAAATGCACTGCTGAAACAAAGATTTCTTTAATCAAACAAACAGAAAAATGTTGCATCGGCAATGCCTGATTAATATTATGGCTGGTTTGGCAGAACTACAGAGACAAGTTTTGCCAGATCCTGTTGAAGGATGATGGAGCAGTATGCAGTGTTGCCGCTGTCCAACATCCAGAAATTCACTGCCCACACATCTGGCCATGTCCATCAGATTACTTCTCACAGACAATGTAGCACTAGCACACTTCCTTCCTTATTCAAAGTAGCCTGGGAATGAATTCCTTCTGCACAATATCATGGTTATCGAAAAATAATTCCAACACAACCTTACCTTCAAACCAGTTTTGGCAACATCTGATATTCCACACAGATGTCTGTGATTTCCACCCACTCAACTCGCACTTGGATGGTGGATCAAGCAGGGAAACAGTATGTCCCGTCCTTGTGATGATGTTATGCAGGAACAAGGGATTGTCATCCAGCGATAAAATAAGGTCCTGCTAAATTTCCTGTCTTTCTCTGCACTGTGCTTCTGTGAGTGTACAAGAAACCAGGTGCAGTGCACCTGTCACCATCATTACATTCTTACTGAAATGACATAGCAGCTTCCATGTGTATCTGCACTGCTGTGGCACTAACATCAGAAAGTCAGAGCATGACTTATGTGTACAATGAACTGTCCTTCACAAATCTTCTCTTCTGTATGTGTTGTTAGATGTTTATACTGCACATCATCCTTCAACAACAGTCGTCCAATATGGAAACGACAACACCACTGAAACACAATACTGTGGCCAAGGCTCTGGTCACCATACACTTGTTGCATAAAATCTAACATTTCTGAAGGGTTTCTTGCCAACCACTGATAGAACTTGAAGTTAGCTCATTGTTTCAACATTGGCACTGCCAATTTTGATTGATTCCGATGTAACAAGAATAGTACTATAATATGACTAAATTTTTTCAACTACCAATATCTCAACCAAATGGCTGTGAGGCAAGGCTACTAACACTACACATAAATACTCTGCTGCAAAAAGCAAGGAGGTCACGCAACAATGAATCCAGGAACTTTCTCCCTATAGTAGTATACTGAAATTGATAACTGTGCCTAATTTAATGGGCAGATAAGGTGTCACTGAAACATCAACTACACTGAACTACAACAGATTAATATTTGGAATCATCAATTACTTTCACAGTAAAGTGGCAATTGGAAATGTGATATTGTCATCTCAGACAGACAAGTGGTTTATGACCTACACAGCAATGCACTTACTGTTGAAGTTCCAATTGCAAATGCAAGTATGTCAGTCAGTGATGTAATTGTTATTGCAACACCTGCTTGCTGTAGAGCTCGACCTAATCTCTCTGGAACACTTGTGGCTTTGTCTTCATTGCTCAGGTTATCCAAACACTAAACATGAAAGGGAGGTAACTTATGTAACATGGAATTTTTCACCAATAAAAGACAACACAGAACTTACTTGCAGAAAATCAGAAGAGACAGTGAAAAGGGAGGCCATGATATGACAGTGCTGATAACAGCAAGAACTGAGACATAAATGAGAATTTAATTTGGAAATTCCATTCCATATGAAGAAAAGGCTTTTAATATAGCACAAAATTCAGAACTCTACAGCACTTTAAAAATGAAGGCGACATCAAACTTCACTATATGGAAGTAATGAAGCTACTACATAATATTCCCATAACACAAGAAAGATAATAATAAACAGTTTCAAACTTGATAAACACCACCAACAAGGATTTTGGCCCCCTGTCATGTTCAATGTATCTAGACAAAATCAAACGTCAAAATATTATGTGGACTTACTGCATGGGGACTCCAAAACACTTAACTTACCTTGCAAGGAATCTGAAATATCATGATGCCCTCCACACTTACTGCTTTGGTTACTCCCTCCCTCTTTAAAAGTTTACGTGGCCATCATATAAAAAAAGACTACTAAAAGCACTTTTTATGAACACTGACTTAGAATTAGAATAGAACAGAATACAGACGGGTGGGCACCACAGTGACCCATGCACTTCGACCATTATCGATCTTTTGTGCAACCCTCCAGCTCATTTATTCAGCAGTCATGCACCTTGAACAAAGTGCAGTATCTTACTGACACAGGCATCTTCAAAGTCACCTGGTTTCATAAAATGCCGTCCCAGATGCTTGAATCTTAGTACAGTCAAAGCCTCGAAGTCACAAAGAACATGCGAGGCTGTTTCAGATGCCTGCTTGCACCTTACCACACTTGGCACTGTTTACCAGCCCCACATTCAATAAGTGGACTTAAAATTAACTACACCAAAACAAAGGAACTGCTTCTTTAGTATGCCAGTCTTATATTTATAAGCCTACGCAGCATAATCCCACTGATTAAAAAAAAACCATAGTTACCAAATTGTTCCCAAGGACCAAAAGACTAAGTCACCAAAACGGTATGTATATGGTGATGAATACTGAAATGTACGTAGATTATTATCCTCCATATACACATCCCTGATTGGCCAAAACAATCCCTTGATATAGCACACAACTGCCAAACAATGAAACAGTACTATATATAGGTTGTTACCATAAAAGAAACTGGTTACAGTAACATAGCACAAAGACAAAAGGTACAGAAAAGTAGATAAATTTATAACAGTTATAACCAACTAACAACTGTTAACCAACTCCTCATTGGTTATAAATAACATATATATTTTGCACAAATGTCATGTTCTCTTCTGCTTCGGCCAAAAATATATTTACTACAACACATAAGCTTTAAAACCGTATCAATTAGAATTGTAGAATCCAGCACAAAGATGAGTTAGTTGCTTACACCATGATGTATACCACCATCTCAGCGTCTCTGAGCACAAGCATTTAGAAAATTAACAGACATATTCACAACATATTTGGAACTGACGAAACATGTCCCGATTCACAAAAATAACATACCAATTCCAGGATTTTTTTTAGTTTCAAACGTTAAAAAAAGATTTTGCTTCATAATAACCATTTATGGTACTGTACAACAATTTAATTTTACCTGCATTATAACAAATGAGTTATCCACTCCAACTCCTAGCAACAGAAATGGTAAAATTGGATGGATTGGTCCCCAGAAGAATCCCATATAGAAGCAAAGTCCATATGATGCCAAAATTGACTGGCCCACCACTGATACTCCAAGCAGAGACAAATAGACCTGCATCAGGAAACCAAGATCAGTAGATTAAATACACACACATCTCTCACGCTTACCAGTATAACAGCAGTATTATACATAATTTCAGGCACTGATGGATACTTCCAAAATTAATGCACTAAAAACAAACAAGACAGAAGACAGAAGCCAGAGGAGCATAGCTTGTATAGTACTTAGGAAATGAGGACACAGAAGGTCTTTTGGTTTGATTCTCAGCAAGTAAGATATTTTTCTCATCTCCAAAATGTCAAGACCAGCTCTGAGGCCCACTCAACCTCCTATTCAATATGTACCAGGGTTTCTTTCTGCAGAAGTGGTCAATGCATGATACTGATCTCTCTCCTCCTTGTAGTGCCAAGTTTGAGAATGAGTGGAGCTACACTTCTACTCTCCTGTATGCTTTCATGGCAGGCAGTGGGACACCTTTACCTTTTTAATCAAGTGAGCAGTGTCCCTTTCAAAAAACAGCCATTCGTTACAACTGATGTAACCCACTAATTCATTAGCATCACCAAGCACCTACCACCAGAAACTCTCATGTACCAGACCAATCTTTTCAACATTGTTAAGATCCTTCCGCACATGCCCGCGTCTCCCAAGTGCTCTTTTCCCTTCAGGTCTTCTGACTGAAGCTGCTTACACTTTCCTCACCTGCCCCACACATGCTATGTCTTGCCCACCTCATCCTACTTGATTTGCTCACCCTACTAACTGGTGAAAAATACACATTAAAAAATTCCTCCTTATGTAATTGTTTGTCATTCTCTTGCTACTTCACCTCTCTGTATGGTAAACAAATATGAAAGATGAATGGCAGTCAACACATTTAGTTAGTAAATAGTAAGGACACAAATGGTACATTACAAGCATAATAAACATACTGAACTGTTAAAAACAGTAATCTGAGCAGAATGAAACAAAGTCTGGCAACCAGAAACTGCACATAAGAACACACTAACAAACTGGAACAGATTCAATGATATATTCATTCATTCATTCATTCATTCATTCATTCATGCCTGCCTTCTTTCTTCCGTCTGTCCGTCCTTGCTTCCCTTCCCTTCCCTTCCTTTCCCTTCCTTCCTTCCTTCCTTCCTTCCTTCCTTCCTTCCTTCCTTCCTTCCTTCCTTCACCCTANCTTCCTTCCTTCCTTCCTTCCTTCCTTCCTTCCTTCCTTCCTTCCTTCACCCTACATCTATTCATACTTCATTTTCCTTCGGTTCTCTCTTAAACACTCTAGGTTCAAGTTCTTCCACATGAAAAAGGAACCGTACATACATATTCAAAGAAATATTCATTCACTCATCTTCCATCCATGCACACATCATTCTTCTCAGGTTCAAAAGCTCCTCATCTTTCTTACAACAGACTAAGGCCACGTTCTTCCACATCAAGAACTAACCGTACATTAGCCCTCACATAAAGATCACTGGCATGATCTGTGCCTGTCCTGGACCCAGGGTGATATTAGTCATCATGCAAGATTAATTAACAATAACTACCACTAAGTTTTTCACCTACATGAGGAACCAATCACTGCCACTGTTTTATTATTTCAGTCTTCTACAACATACAGTATTTCAACACTGAACACAGTGGTAATTATTTAGCTCTCATATTTGGTAATCAGATGGTATCAGGCATGATTCTTAGCCAAGAAACAAATTATCCAAACTTACATCCCAGTAAAATTGTAAAATAGCACACCAACACGTGCACTCTTTTACAATTTTAAAATTTTAATAACTATATGCTCAGTATGAACAATACAAAATTTACATCCCAGTGTTCCTTGCAACTGTTGACTGATACAAAGAAGGTGGCACTCACTTATCCCATGCAGTGAAAAGTTACTTTGGCAGGAAAGGGTTCAGATTAAAACAAACGTTTGTAATTGCTTATCAAAAAGAGTGCACCTGGCACACACTCACCCTCTGTTCCACTGAGTTGAATCGGCCCAACATAACTACAACATAGACTATTATAAGGGTGAAGCCAGCAAAAAGAACTGTCTTATTATTTTGCAAAACTTGATGCAAGAAGTCCAAGTAGCTGCAACAGATCACATAACACCATATGTCAAGACTATACTAAATATTTAACCTACTTCCTCTCACAAATGAAGTTTAACCTTTTAAAGACCTGCTTTCAGACATGCAAATGTACACATCAAAACACCTATACAAATTCATTTTATATATTTACACAAGACGGAAACTTACCCCATTTTTAAGACTCAATGCATATTCTCTATTTTCCACAAAATGCTGTCTATTTTGTGATTTTATCTTTCTGTGTTCACATAATACCTTTTTCATAAACAGAGGGGTAAAATTTAAATATCCATCCTGGTAGGATAAAGGTTAAAGTAGGAAATGCATGGACGTTGACAATAATGGAAATCATCTGCATGAAAAACTAAATTAAAACCCATAAGCGTGAAGGCCAAGGATGAGGACAGGGATTTTGGTAGTGACAATGATGATAATGTGTACAACCATTACCACTCTACACAAAAATACACACACTACCCTCTACATCTACAGTGGAAGATGCTGGTACTGAATAATATCCACAAACCCTACAGGAATCTGGCAACGGATGTGACTGTGGGAGGAAGGGTGGAGGCAGTAGGCTACAGATCAACAAGCACCATATCTGTACAGTACTGGTTGTGTTACAGAGTATTTAAGAACAAGGACTGAAATTTTGTGCACGTTTAGTGTGCAATATTGTCTTTCAGTCACTGTATCACAAATGGCTTACTCAACTGCCTCTAGTTTACTTAAAAAAAAAGTATCTGCTGAAGAATACCATACTTGGTTCAGTACCCTAGGCAATAATTCATGGTACTCTAATTATCAGTATAACGCAGAATACAGATCATGCACAGAACATTTTTTGAGGTGAGCCTAATTTGGCTGATCCACTTGCATACAGCTCCCCTAAATGGCAACCCTTAATTCTCACAGCTGCCAAATAAATACAACTTTTACTGCACATTCACTGACATTTGATTAATAAACGACACTGGCAGACTCATGTTTATAACAATTTCAGTGCTAGTTTTTAGCATAAAGGAATATATTTATGTCAGAATATATCACAGATCAAAGCACCCAATAAATCCCTACCAGAAAGGTCAGTTTCTCTCTCTTCTCTCTCTCTCTCTCTCTCTCTCTCTCTCTCTCTCTCTCTCTCTCTCCCCCTCATGTAGCAAAAACAAAAGTTAACAGACTTCTTGACAAGACATTTGTGTCCAGCCACAATGCAACATTTTCTTCCATTTCCAGATACAACTGTTCTTTACGGCTCTTCTCTACAACACAATTCTGTAGTTATTCTGTACATGTGCTTCAGACTTACCTACGTGTAGTTACAGCATACAATTTCACCCCATGAGGGACAGTCCTGTTTGAAAACAGTACTTTCTGAATAAACTCCAACTCCCATTCAGGTGACCACCTGTTTGTCTGCAATAAACAAAATCAATCTGATGGTATGATATCTTTGTGTTGGCAGATCTATTTCAACTGAAAAGAAACCAGTAAATTTGGTAAGAGTGAAACTACAAACACCTAATTTATGATTCATTTATGAACATTATCTTAAATGTTGGTAACATCGAAACATTGTGCTTATCAGCAAACAAATAGTACCACACATGAAATAAGTAAACTTGCTTATAATTCCTCACAGCATCAATTTCATTTTGCTTTAGTAAAATAATATAACCAACATGGCACACTTTTTTATGAGATGTTTACTTACAGTCCAACATGTTTCAGCTTAACAGCGATCTTCACGTATAACATAACTATAGCAGGAATATACAAAGGCCATTCAAATGAAAACGGGAAAAATTATATAAAGTGATTTATACCAAAAGCAGACAAAGAACGACATTAACCTTCAACAAGTTCCCACCACATTCAACCACCTCCAACATTCCGCTAAAGCATATATTCCTCAAGAGAAAAAGTCTTTTGCTTGCTGTACCAGCCAGAAATGCACTGCCTCCTTTACCTCCTAATCTGACATGAAATTCCTTCTATGTTGAGCATCTTTTAGGGGCCAAAATAGGTGAATATCGCTGGGTGCCAAACCTGGTGAACACAGCACATGAGATAACGCCTCCAATTTAAGTCCTGAATCTGTTTCACGGTACGACAGACTGTATGAGGTCGGGTGTTGTTATTCTGCACACATGCCAGAGGACAACAAACCATGGTGTTTTCTTCGATTTGTTGGGTTAAGCTGATTCCGAAGCATATCATTGTACCATCCACTGTTGTTTGTCTGCGCTCCAGGTAATGTTCAAGAATCACTCCTCTGTGATGTCAGAAGACAGTAACACATTCCCGGTGGGACCTTGCAAGCGGACTTTCTTTGGTTGAGGTGAATTTTTATGATGCCATTCTGGAGTGAAAAAGTGCCAGTAGAATTAATTTTCCATAATTATACCCATCAAAAAAGTCTCTCCTCCCTGCTCATACCATGTGAGAAGCACAGAACACACACCCCACCGTCATTCCTTAATTTCTCATGTTAAATGCCTAGGAATCCACCACAAAGACTGTTCTATAGTGCACCTCTTCTGCAATGATGGTGTGCGCAGAAACAACACTAATCTTTATCTCCCCTGCAGTTTCATTAATTGCAATGCAGCGGTTTTCTCATATGAGATAATCAACTACCGCCATCCTTCCAGACATTATGACATGATGTGCCTGTCCAGATCTTGAAGCATCTTCAACAATTTGCACCCTGTTTTGAACTTCTGGATTCACTCATACTCTTCTCTTTTATTCACAGGTGATGCACCGTATTTGGCCAAAGTTCTTGTATAGATTTCCACTGGTTTGACACCCTCTTCATTGAGAAATCAGATCACAGATAGCATCTCTTGTTTGCCCACACCTCAAAAGCAGCCGCCACTTTCAGCAACTGTTAATTTCCACTTCTAACGCCAGAAGGCTTTGTGTTCTCCCACAGTGTTACCAACGGACTTCAAAATGAAATATGAAGTTATCACAGCCTGTTTCATATTACAAAGTTTATAATATTATAAATTTATATATATTATAATTTATTATAAAGTGAAGGCCTACACTTCAAAGTTAATTTCATTTACAGCCCCTTTTACAGTACCCAGAAACCTACTTTTCTTGCAATTTCCACACTTCCTTACTCCAATAGAATGACATCCCAGACCACTGCAACTAGGCTGAGAAGATACCTAATAGTTCTAATGATGCATGGGCCAAGAAATTAGACCATATTCATGTGTACATAACTTATTTTGTCTCTTAATTCTAATTTTACCTTCAGTCACACCCACATTAAGGTTTTGGGTCCCGTACATTGTCTGAGATGGCACCATGAGCACTGTAATGACACTACTGTAAATATATTTCTGGCATCAATATATATTGCCCATGTGTGCAAGAAAATAATAATTCAAGAACTACCAATGAAATAACTTCATCAACCATCATAAATCAAGAAACACCTGCATTAGCATGTTAACCCCATCACACGACAGGCCCATTTCTAGTACCTGTAAAATGTACCCATATCCCCACATGTAGCTACTCTTCTTGGACTATCCGACCCTCAAGAAGAAGGCACTACAACCCTTCACAACAATGGTAGCTATATGCCACTCAACACAGCATAACATCACAAAAGGCCTGCACCCTCAAGATAATCATAGCTTCATTTATTCCAACTTTCTGGTGACCTCCCATACTGAGGAAACTCACGAGTCCTCCATCAGGATGATCAGTAATCCAACAAAGACTGCCACCTCAATATAAATCTACAAGCTCATTTGTTACCATGCACAAGTTCACAGTTTCGAGTAGCCTTAGATGCCAGCACACCTTTAAAACCAACCTCATTCTGTCACTCAAACCTAAAGGTACTTGCTCAGAACAAGGATAAGGACCAGAAATAAAGAAGAAAATAGTGGACAGACTGCAGAATGCAGGCGTGAAATTCCTCTCCACAAACTCTGTTCATCTTTTCCATACAAACCATAAACCAAATGAACAATAATCAGAGTTAAACTGAAGAAAGCAAAGGTCACAACTGATGATAATAAAATGCTACATGATTACAAACTTGCTACTTTGTATGTGACAGTGATAACATCACATTCAAGAAATGAGTCTCCTGACTGTTTGAAGATACCACTGTATCAAATAATTTGTCTCAGGCATCCAATTAACAACAGATACACCCAGGGCTGGCCTTAGGCTGACTAGACTGATTTGATGCATGCCCAACGCTCAAACTACAAGACAAACCCTTTGCCACCTTCTTTGACTGTAGTCACCCATGATATGCAATGGCTCCTCAGTCTGTAATGACATGAAACTGACTTAACATTTCCTTCCAAAATAATGTGATTTATGACCTAACATACTCAAAGAGTTATTCAATGTCATCAAGAAAATCTTACATTTTTCAGTACATTACATCACTATGTCTGGTATCAAACCTTCAAATACTTTATAAAAATCGGCAGTCAGAACATTCAGCTGTTGCCTCACCTTCTTTAGGATCCAGTTCAGAATGGTTGCTTTTGCTCCAATTATATATCCTTGGCTATCCCACTTAATGCCCGATAAAAGTGGCTCCACTTTTTCCAGGACATCTGAGAACTTTCCATGTGATGTCTTCCTGTAAATAAACATCAGTACTGGCATAAGGACTACCATAAAAACAACCTTGAGCTATGCTCTCTACTACTTACTACCTAATATAGGATACCTCATATCTTTTGAGTTACAGTACCAACTCATTCCAGGAGCCATTTCCAATGAATCAGAGGAAAACAATGCCTTTAATGTCTGGCTAAATATGAAGCCAGCACATTCCTCTGATTCCCCTGGTCCCTAACATCTTTCCACTGCTCCTTCTGTAAGATTAATTTTAATTATCATCCCGTTTACACAGAAGTTCTCAC
The DNA here is from genome assembly GCA_013340265.1 of Coptotermes formosanus. Lineage (NCBI taxonomy): Eukaryota > Metazoa > Arthropoda > Insecta > Blattodea > Rhinotermitidae > Coptotermes > Coptotermes formosanus. The sequence continues at coordinate 997,052 of BLKM01000554.1, read as the reverse complement.
ACGGTCTTTTTCCTTCAGATTTTCCAAAGACAACTTTGTATGCATTTCTCATCTCTTCCACGCATGTCTGGAATAGCACAACATTACAAATCTGAAGAATGAACAGAACTGGAGTAAAGACAAGAACAGAAGATGACAGTGTACCACAAATTCACCTGATATGGCATAATACATAATACTGCCATTCTCAGACATTTTGTCTGCATACTGTGACACACTCTGGTAAAGGTTATTGCTCTTGTTGAATAAGTTTATACAGTTTGTACCTTTAAATAAGATCAATGAATACAGGACTGTTTTATGGAATTATTATTCAGCAACAGATACAGTGTGGTGATTTTGAATGGATCAATTTGACTCAGGAAAGGTTCCACTGTTGAGGTTTTATGAACAAGGGACTGAAAATAGGGAGTTCCACAAAGAGATGGGAACTTTTCTGACCAGCTGCCTGCTTCTAAGGAATGGAATGAACAGAACAGAACTGAATGGAACAGAACAGAACAGAACAGAACAGAACAGAACAGAACAGAACAGAACAGAACAGAACAGAATTTTGTACATGTCATAGATCACTGACAGTTTAAGGATGTAGAACATGTCATAGTATGAACATAATAAAATACAACACCAATATGAAGTACACTCTCTTGTACAGCAGCTGTTTACAGCCACATTGTAAGAAAATCATATTATACAGACAAAATACAGACACGTATCTGTGTAAGAAAATACTCAGTATGTGCACTACTCATGAGCCGCGAGTTGAAAAAAAATCCTAGTTTTGTGGGCCTCAGCTAAGCAATTATTTGTCATTGCTGGTTTAAATACTTTTATACCATGGCTCAAGGTTTCCGTGTTATGTGCAAGAGCCCTGTTTGACTTGGCTAGTGCTTTTCACATATGGAAGACATGTTTATATCCAATACAGTGTGATGGAATGGAAATATGCAAAGTGGCCTAAAGTATCTGCTGTCATGAGTGATGTGATGTGATTTTGCAAAGTTTGCTGAACTAAATTTGGTATTAATATAATCAGTATATTTTTTCTGTCCCAAGTTATTATTGCACTGTAGGCAAACAAATACAAATTTCATTAAGTCTCTTTTGTCAAAATTCAATGGAAAGGTACTGCGTTGATTTGTTGAAGCTGGCAAATGCATCATGAACACAATTCTGAAAGGTCTCACTTTCAGCATGACATATAATACTTGCATCAGCAAAGAGTATAGGTTTGAACTGTGAACTGGCAGCTGGTAGATGTTAATGATCATGTGAAGAAGTACGGGCCCTCATTTGGAACCCAGAGGAACTCCGCCTTTTACAGTGCCCCAGTCTAAGCAGATGTTACCAAATTTAGAGATTTAATATCTATTCTTTGTTTCCTGTCCTCAAGGTACGATTCAAACCACAGTCAAGCTTTGCCTTTAATTCCAAAAATATTTAATTTTCACAGCAACACATATGATTCAGAGACAGAAGTGTTGGCAAGGTCACAAAATAACCCACCAAAGTGACTTTTACTGACAAGAGTACAATAACATTTCACCTACAAAACTGTACAAGATTTTGACCATCGAGAGAGATTTTCCAAATTCAACCCATCCTTCTGTGAGGACACTGTTTGAGATGACGACAACAATAATTTGTTTGTACAAAAACTTGTCAAAGATTTTAGAAAATTCTGCCAGGAATGAAACTGACTTGCAGTTACATATGCAAGATATTTTACCCATTTCATACACAGATCTATCTTTTGAATACGTACATCATTCTCAGAAGGTTTCCTTGTTCATTGCCTGATTACAGGGATAGGTTAGAGGGATGCTCATGTAGAATCCACAAGTTCTGAGTAATTCTACTGGATTTCCATCATATGCAAATGATTTTGTAAGACATTGTTAGCATGTACACCAGTGTAATAAGATAACGAAACAAAGTGCAGTTTGCATGACATCTTCCTTTTACATTTGATATGTTTTGGCTGAACAGTGATACTGCAAGAAGATTTCCACACCATATACCTTACCTTAAAAATAAGTAACAGATAAAATACAAATATGTCCACACACAATAAAACTTATGAAGACTAATATAAAATACTAAATATAAAACACTGAATACGAAATGGTAAAGTATATGTTAATCAGTTTAGCTGATTGACAGTCATATTCTTTTTTCAGACCTCACCACAAAGTGTCCTAAATGTGTACGTATAAGAACATCATTCATTCATGGTTTACAATAACTTGGAGATGATGCTCTTCAGTAGATCTAAGTGCCTTCAATCGTGTTACGAGATGTATTGGTGTTGAAATGGTGTAGTGAGAGATTTCTTCCTATATAATGGGATCTCCAACCTGCCAAAATATGGTAACAAATTTTGTGTGTGCTTTAAAAGGTGTATTTATACTTAATATTACTCTTCATCAGTTTTACTGCGTGCACATATTTATACCTTACATAACTTACTTTTAGATATATGGGTATCAATATGACACCCAAAGATGACTGCTAAGGCAAAAGGTGTCAGATCTTGAATAAACATCTTACGAAAAGTGTACCTGTGATTGGTTTTACCACCTTATTATATCATAGTATAAGGTAACAATGTGTTACGAAATACTTCCTATTACTTCTCACCAGAATGGTGGTAACACTGGACTCATAAACTTTAAATATGTAAATTAAAAACATAAGCACTTAACTCATTTTTTTACCCTTTCACGCACTTTTCCAAAGATTCTTTCTTTCCAGTTACTGTCACTGTACTACTGTACTTTTTATTTGGCGTGGCATGCAATTCCAGATATTTAGCACCATCCTATTAATTTTTCATCCATTTCTTATGTGGCAGTAGTGGAGGCAAATAGCACTGATTGCATGATTGTACCAAAAGTGTGGACAAAACGGAAGACTATAAAATCAGAACTGAGCAGGAACAGATAGGACTGGACCTGCTCAGTCACCTCAGCAACAGTGATGGAACGCAACGATGATGCGACACTCACATCCAGTCAATGAAACCACCTCCATTTAACATCATATGAGAAATTTCTGCTACATGCTACCACTCTGTGATGAACGGACGAACCATGTGCAAGGGTCCTTCTCACATGTGGCCATGGATGAATGACACACACAGGTCTGCCCAGAAATAGCTCTGGATCCGTGCAGCTGCACTAGATTTAACAATTTTAATGTTCATCATCCCATTGTGCGGGAAGTCTGTATGTGACGAATAAACAACCGCAAAGCACAACTTCATTCACTACTTCGTATTTTTGTGTTGAGAATATATAAAATCACACTACATATTTCAGCTATTCCTTAGCCATCTTCAGGCGTGTGTGATAGGAACTAATAAATACAAGTATCTGTCATATTTGAAATGTGATAAGTGTGACCTCACATTTGTCTGAATAAAATGTTTTAGCCAATATATACTTTACAATTAAAATCAAGACTTTGAAGAAATAAAATATATATGTAGTAAACTACAAAATGTATTAAAAATATTATTAAAATTACTAGTAATAAAAATTGAAGAAATAAATTACTATAATTCATAATTAACGGATTAGATGAAAACTGGTGCAGAGAGGAAATATTGCTATTTTGTGCTGTTGCTGGCTATTGTCTATGAGGGGCAAGTAGTGGTATTAGCAATGCATGTGTTGGCCTCTTCTTGCATACACAAGTCTGCTATTTCGCTCCAAGTTGTGTACATTCTTTTGCATGGAATTTCTTATGTGTGTTATCCAACATGTGACTGTTTTCTTGAGGCACACTGTAGTCAGTGGGTGAGATGGTTGGGGTTTCAATGCTGTTGCTGCCACAGCAACAGCGTTGTATGCAAGACAAGGCCAACACATGCATTGCTAATACCACTACTCACCCCTCATGGACAACAGCCAGCAACAGAACAAAATACCAATATTTCCTCTCTGCACCAGTTTTCATTTAATACATGAATTACACGTTACAATAATTTATTTCTTCAATTTTTATCACTAGTTTTAATAATATATTTTAATACATTTTATAGTTGACCACATAGGTATATATTTTATTTCTTCACAGTCTTGATTTTAATTGAAAATAATATATTGGCTAAAACATTTTATTCACACTTATCACACTTCAAATATGACAGATACCTGTATTTATTAGGTACTATCGCACACACCTGAAGATGGCTAACGAATAGCCAAAACATGTAGCGTGATTTTATGTATTCTCAGCACTAAAATACAAACGTACTGAATGACATTGTACTTTGCGGTTGTTTCATTCCTCACATACTGGATTTACCCGTTTCTGTTTTAACCAGCGACAAATAGCCTACTGATCCAGGTGTTAGGTCTAGCAGAAGTGTAATTGGAAGGTACTGTGTATGCTTCTGCTAGACCTGACCTCCGGATCATGATTTGGCGCATGTGTTTCAGGACTTATGTTGATGATTTTCAATAATGCTTCTACTATATCATCACACTCTAATATATGTTCTAGCACTTACGTTTGACCTGTTTAATAACCTGGGTTCACATTTGGCAATACCATGTATAGTAACTTTTTTTTTACAGTTCCAAAGGATGTCATCCAAATATACAAACTGTATTTAATTAAATTAACTACAGAAATTGTAGTAATTCATATTAAATTTTAAATATTCATATGTTAAGTAAAATCCATACTTTTTTTACTACAAACACCTGAATAAGATCGCTCCCACAATATCTTCCCTTCATCAACCGAGGATAACTGATATCAGCGGCGCGTCTGTGTTTCTCCCATGACACAACCCGTCTGGTACCGTGCCATGTATTCAAAAGGCATTTTATGCAGATTATGCCAACAGGTTTTTCATAATTTCACCCACATATTACAAGCAAACAGTGTCTTAAATTTTCACCACACCACTGTCACCGCTTCATACAACCTCAGTAAATGTAATTATCTTCATATGCCTCTTATAATAAAAGAGCAGCAGAAATGGTATTTTAAATTACCTAAAAATTAACACTTTATGCTTTGTAACTTTGACGCTACCTGGCATTTTGGTGTGCAATACTGGAATTACTAACAGAAATGTTGAGGCCCAAAATACAGGTGGCTACCTGAAACACTATCTATGTTAAGGAAGGTACAAGAATATACTTACGTGCCATTTACAGCATGTGTTATGTTCTCTATTATTGTTTCTTGATCCAGTTTAAAAACATTGTCCATTGTCCCATTTGATGCCCAAATTCTTAACACTGACTGATAAATACAACTGTCTTGGAATTCATAGTCTTTCATGTACTCCTGCAGTTCATCTGTTACTTCACTTTCGTTAACATTTGGGAACCATGTCAAGTATCTGAAACAAGGTTGCTACATTTTACATTACAGCATAGTATAATTTTTAACACGTAGCGAATAAAAGGCTGGGTTACAGTTTCTTGCAGATGCACCTAAAAAGCAAGATTTCTTAAAAAAAACAGCACCTCTGGTTTTGAGAATACAGACTGAGAACTACAGTAAACCTGCTAGCTTAAAATCAAAGTTTTGACAGGATACAGTCTGCTTCAATATTTATTCTTTTATTTTTATATGATTCTCTTCCCTACCGTTTTTTGTTGAATTTATCAAACACGACATATATCTGCCAGAAAGGGGGCACAATTAAATCAAAACAATAATATATACTAAATGTATTAACAGGTTACTTGAAAACAGAAGGCAAAAGATGCATTGAGGTAATGACAACTAAAAACAAATATTGAGACAATAATGCAAGTCTTCTGTGACATAATGCTGTGTCAACTCGTAAACAGTTACCGATGTGTCAGATCAATTTGCGGGCTCCATTTTCACGGCAGTCCAAGAAGTACCCCAAGTCTGACGCAGCAAACTCGTTCGACTTGTCGGTAATTATTGTGTCCCGGAAAGTAATGACCAGAATCCCACTCTCCTCCACAGACGGTACGCCATATACATATATCTTGCGTCGTGTCCCGTAATCCGAGGGCCAAAGCTTTCGACTTCCGTGCATTTATCTTCGGCCGTCATGCTTGCTCATACATATGAATGATCTCCCTCAGTGTTGCTAAGTCCGCGCTTCGAGCAAGAATGAGTGTTACATCGTCTGCTTAGGCAAATTGCCCCACATGCAATACGGTCAGGTCCATGCCTAACATTGCCAAAAAGGAATTTATGACTACTGTATAAAGGCTCATACTTAATGGGCATCCTTGTCGAATTGCTGTCTTCATGGGGATGAAGTGAGAAAAGCCAACCTATGCGTCTACGGTATAAGATGGTTCGTGGGATAAGAAGGCACTGTCCTTGCGGGTGATTGTTCCTGCGAATTGTACTCGCACTACGAGGCCTAGTGCGCTGGTATAATAAACTTTGTGTGTGTGTGTGTGTGTGTGTGTGTGTGTGTGTGTGTGTGTGTGTGTGTGTGTGTGTGTGTGTGTGTGTGTGTGCGTGCGCGCGCGTGTGTGTGTGTGTGCGTGCGTGTGCGTGTGTGTTCTATGAGCTGATCTCGGGGCACGCTAGGAGGGTGCGATCCATAATTGGTCCGGTAATATGTCCGTCACGCTGTCACATGACGTATGGCCCACCTTCGTCTGCACCAGGGGGTCATCATCCGCCGGCGGAATCCGAGTGTTGCGAATGACAGCGAAAATCGCTTATGATCTGCAGCGAGCGCTTCCTTCGCGGGCAGTACCTGTATTACAGCATCACTTGTTACGCGGACATCATCGTATTATGACGGTGCGTTATGTCTGTATCCACCTGGGGCCGCGCTCGGACGTGTTCATCAAAACGATTAGGCTGACTCCGTTCCCGTACCCATTGCCAAGACTCCACAGGTCGTAAGTCCGATGCCAGAAGCTGTGTCCTCCCTGTATCAACTAGCTGTTCGATCATATTACTCGGCTCTAGTGCTGGCTCAGACACATCCGTTTGAAGCATCTGTGCCCACGTACTGTGTGCCGGGCGGCCGGGATACCGCAGTCGGTATAGCGACTCGCTACAGGCTGGACGGTCCGGGGATCGAATCCCGGTAATGGCGAGATTTTCTGCACCCGTCCAGACCGGCCCTGGGGCCAACCCAGCCTCCTGTACAATGTGTACTGTGCCCTTCCCGGGGGTAAAGCTGCCGGGCCGTGGAGCTAGACACACCACCCCGTTCTAGAGCCGAGGCTAACGAAAGGGTACAGATACACCTCTACTCCCGATTTGGGCCTTCATGGCCTGTATAGGTCCCCTTTACCTACGTTTACTGTGTGCTGAGTGTCGTCCCTCTGGGTCTGGATTCTCTCTGGGCGCCCCTTGGCCATATGGTCCACCACATTACACACGTAACATGTCACCGCTTATCCGATATATGAAATTAAGGCCCTGTACCCTTTAGTATACAAACGGGATGGAACGCGAATTTTCAAGTTCATGGTTACGAGGCGAATGCCTCATATGGACAGGCCGTAGACTGTTTGTACTCCGAGCGCTCGTTGGGATCGTGGGTTCGAATCCCACGGGTGGCAGGGATGTTTGTCTCTTGTGTTTGTGTTGTTGTCAGGTAGAGGTCTCTCCGACGGGCCGATCCCTCGTCCAGAGGAGTCCTACCGGTGTGTGTCTGAGTGTGATCAAGTGGAAACAAACAACCTCGACACCTACTGTGAGTAGGTACGTCAGGACTACGATACGAAGGCATTATTGGTCGAATGGCGCCGAATAATATCCGGGGTCATTGTTGTGGGTACATTAACTATCCAAATAATACGCCTACATAAACCTGCAGGGCATCTGCTGACCCGCAACATCTCATTGTCTCATGTTCACATCTCACCATACCACTCGTACAAAGTCCGTTAGAGTCTGCGCCTGTGTCAGCTTAATATACACCTGTCCCTTGGGCCCATCCACCTGGATTGTCGAAACTTCATCTCGTTCAGGACGGAGTTTCATATAGATCCGTCCACGAATGTCATACGCCGAGGCCTGCGGACTTTCTTTGTCAAATGAACATACTGTGGTGTCCCTCTGGCACAAACTCATACAGCTGCGCACGTCGCTGAACGCACTAGAAGGCCGGATTTGCACGCTCGCACAGGTTGTCTCGGAGAATGTCAACAAGGCGCCCTCACTGCGCGACAGCTCAAGCTAGACTGATACTGAACACAGCATTAACCCTTTAAAGACGAAGCCCATCTGTTTTATACAAGGACTCAGTGCGTACCGCACTGTAAACACTCTCCACTTGGGCTATAAAAACCAATCTCTTAATGTTTTATAACGCAAAAATCGCTGTTTGATCTGAGATCCGTAGAAAACACATAAACGCAATGTGGGCACCACGTAGAATTTTTTCATGTTAAACCTGGTCGTATGTAAAGTTACCGCTAGGCTTTAAAAGGTTAACTGTTGTCCCACGTTATTTATGACAGTACACAGAAATTGTAGGCATATCCCGAACTACTCTCAGCAAACAGGATATCTCGCAACTGTATATTCATCTGCCTTCATGACCCCGATGACCAACCTCGCGGACATATGCACAGCAGTCATATACGAAATTACAAGCATTGAACATAGGTGCAGGCGTGTTTGAACGACTACGGGGTCAAAGACATTGGCCTGTAACTCGGCGACGAAGGCAGCTTTGACGAATTTTGCAGAGTATAGCTTGAAACCAGCTACAAGCTTTTAGAGGTTTCTTCGGTATTGTTTAAACACACCCTATATATAGTCCTACGCACACGTACACACACAAGTAAAAGTCCGAAAATGTATGGTCATGGTCATGTTACTAACAACATCTTAATACTGCGGCCCGTTTTTATCCCATCCTTGTCCGCAGAGACTTCTACAGCCTTGAGGCAACGGAACATAATTGTCCAGTAAAGGACAGAATTTTGCAAACTGTACATTGCTACGGTTCAAGTAGGGGTCAACTGGATAGACAAATTAATGTTAACGAGGTGAAGTATGTCTACTTGTCAGAGAAGGCAGAAACGACACATCTAGCTTGCTCAGATGAAGAACCGAGAGGCCTCAATAAATGCAAACAGCCAATTAGCGAGATCAAGTAACATATTGCGTCACATTTGTTGTAGTTTAAACAAAATTCCACGTATCATTGTTCAAAATCAACACTCAGTATTATATTTAAATTTACATAATCGTCCCTCCTTCCCTGTGACCAGAAATTTGTTGGTCAGTTCGTTTTGCAAACGGCATGGTATATATAAAAACTGAACACTAAATATTTAGTTTCAAAACAGGGAAGCTTGAATTAACCCCTAAGTAGTATTAGGGTAGGTATACCGGGTCATGTAAACAAACCCCCACCCCTAGGTCAATGACCTTTATTGCTACAATTAATATGTAAATGGCCCAATTGCTCTAATAAATATGCAAATTAACCTGATTCATATGCGAATTACCTTTATTGCTCTAACAAATATGCAATTCTGCCTTAATTAATATGCAAATTACCTTGATTGCCCTAATTAACATGCAAATTGCCCCAATTAATAGTATCATAAAATTAAAATTGACCTAATTCCGATTGAGGTGAATAACCTAACTGTAAAAAACTACCAGACAGTACGGTGTCAGGACGTGTCAATAACCTAACTGTAAACAAACTACCAGACAGTACGGCGTCAATCCGCCATCTTGAATTTTTTAATTTTAGGCGCCATTTTTAAATTTTCGTATCATTATTAGAGCAATCTAGGCAATTGACATATTAATTGGAGCAATGAAGGTCACTGATCTGGGGCTGGGGGTTTGTTTACATGAGCCGGTATACCTACCCTAATACTACTCCCCTAATGTTACGATTTCTCCGCCTTAAACAGGATAACAATTCCTTCGCAGAATACGGTGCAATGGATGTGATGACAGGTAACGAGGCAGAAATTCGAAGACCTACAGCATCTGCTCTGAAGATGAAGGCGGCAGGTTACTCCGAAACCTCTACAAGGCGACACATCCCAGAAGACATGATTCTCCACACCGACTGTCACGAGAATGTCGAATTTAAAATCAGCCAAATGTTTACACATTTCTTGCATATTTATAACCAGGCTAACTACATGCAGGACCTAATGTAATCACACTACAAATAACCACACAGGAGAGAGTCCTGTGCTGCTTTGAACGTACATCACAACGCAAAACACTGCGAACAGAAATTCAGTTGAATGCAGCCAATGTCTTAGAGCACGTCCCTCCTGCAGGTTGAAACCGTTTCTAATAAACCTCAGATTCGACGTCCTCTGATTGATGTTACTGTAGATCCATTTCTTCTGAGATATGGTTCTGCATCATTTTGTAAATAGTAACCGACGTTTCGGGAAGCTTGCAGCCTCCATCTTCATGGTCAATTTAGTCCAACGGGCCTGAATTTTTCTGAAATAATGTGAGTTTCGCGTGGAGTTCGGATTATACTGTACTGAAATGAAATAAAATTTAAACAGTCGAACAGCTTTTGATATAGTTCTAAAACCAAATTCAGTAAAACTCCGTCATACAACTTATTACAAGCACAACAGAAGAGGCAAGAGGCGAACAACCTGACACACGTCTGAAGAACTATCTGCAATTACGCTGCCTTCAGCTACTACGGCTGCGAAACATTTTCGTGCTGAATTCTGAAGTAGGGTTTACATACGCTGTTACAGCGTAGCTTTTGAAACTATGGTTGAAAATGTTGCAAAGTCAAGCACGAAAAAAAAAATTACAATTACGAAAAGTCAAGAATAAATTTAATTCCCGCAATGCTTGAAGCAATTCTTCCCAGAACCGTTTGCCTTTTAGGATTCCTGTTTCCACCCATAAGATAAAAAAAAGGTAAAGCAGTCCCATTACAGGCCTGGACAGGCCCACACGGTTCCAGGAGGTCGAGGCTCCCAGATTTCTAGACAATCGGCACATGAAGGTGGTCAGGTTGTCAGCCCTACGCACCGGCCGCGTTTACCCCCAGGAAATATTCCTGGTACTCATTTCCGTTAGAGGCTGAGTCGACCCCAGGGCCATAGTGCGACCGACAGGATTATGCCAATGAAAAATTCCACTGACACCATCGGGAATCGAACCCGCGACCTGCCGGTTTGTTGCACAGTGCCTCAACCAACTGCGCCACCGCGGCCCCCCCATAAGATAAAAAACTACACAGAACTCTAATAACTATTCCTCCCATTTTGATGGCTGTGAAACTCGATCTCTGGCTCTCAGATGAATAACACAGACTGAGGGTGTTTGAGAACAAATGCTCGGGAGAGTACCTAGACGTCAAACAGAAGACAGTAACAGAAGACTGGAGAAATGTACATGATGAACGAACTGGGCGGGCCATATGGTGAGCATTAGAAGACGACAAAAGCATATGCACTTTACCCGTAAACCGGAGAGAAAGATACCACCTGCACTACCTAGTTGTAGACGGGAGGAAAATACTGAAGCATATCTTAGAGAAAGAGCTTGTGAAGTTGATATCTGCCCTCTTCTGGGGTGTTACGCAGCGCCGATGTTTCGAGACAACGCATCGGTCTCATCTTCAACGGTCAAGAAGTCCAGTGAAATCCACTGGCATGAAGCCTCATGGGACTTTTTGACCCTTGAAGATGGGAGCGATACGTTGTCCCGAAGCGTCGGTAAGGATTACCACTCAATGCTGCGTAACACCCCAGAACAGCGCCGATCTCATCAACATCGCGACGGAAGCCTGAAGTCACGGAGGTTGTGACACTGTGCACTATAATGAAATGGATCAGGAGAGGGTCAAGGGCGGGGGCTTGTGAATATGGTAACGAACCTCACGTGCCGTAGGCGACAGGAAATTTTAGACCAGCTGAAGGAGCACTGCCTTCTTAGGGAATGCAGCTGGCATCAGTTACTGGAGCAAGTGCGGTATATTGCTACCGACGGACATAGTTCCCACGCGTCCACCTATCTTCCAAACGCCACGTATGTAGCACATAAGAACCAAACAGGGCAGCGTAATAAAGGCTGTTTACCTTTGTAAAGACAAGGTGCATAATAAAGGCTGTTTACCTTGGTAAAGACAAGGTGAAGAGTTTGCATATCATTTGACTTACATGCTGCCCTGATCAAACAGCTCAGTGACTTACGTGACAAAGAGCACAAAGAACCACGTTCGAAAAGCTCAGTTTTATATCACCATAAGAATAAACTCCTAGATTTTGTGGAGTCGTCATGTACTGGCATTCCTAAGAATACGAGTGAAAACTGTCGCTGTTTTGCACTATACAGTCAACCTCGGTTATAACGGATCCCGAGGGGAGTCCTTAAAATGTCCGCTACAGCCGAAGTCCGTTATATCCGAGGTTCGGTTAAATTACTTTTAAACATAAGATTTAAATTTATACCACTTAAGTTACGCTTGTTTTCAGTTTTATTGCAAATGGACATGAACAGCATTATTTTGCACACACAAAAACACACATTACTACATTCGTCAACCCTTGATGTAACAGATCGCAGCACCACACAACAAGATGCCTGAATGCTCCCCTCCTTTACGCACCTACTGTACTGTACAACATATTCAGAATTTTTAAATCCCCCCCCCCCAATGGCGCAACAGCCACTCGTGGGCCAGGGCCCTCTCATTACCGTGGTTTCACGATCACACTCAGACACACCACACACTTGTAGGACTACTCTCGACGAGTGATCGGCCCGACGCAAAGACCCCTACGTGACAACACACAACACTCATAAGAGACAGACATCCATGCCCCCGGCGGGATTCAAACTCACAATCCCAAGCGAACGGCGGCAGACACACGCCTTACACCGCGCGCGGCCACTAGGATCGGCCAGAATGTTTAAATACTGCAAGTATTCGCGTGGCGCAGTTGGTTGAGGCACTGCGCTACAAACCGGAAGGCCTCGGGTTTAATTCCCGATGGTGCCATTGGAATTTTTCATTGACATAATCCTTCCGGCCGCACTGTGGTTCTGGGGTCTACTCAGCCTCGAGCAGAAACAGTACCAGGAATACTTCCTGGGGAGTAAAGGCGGCCGCTGCTTAGGGCTGACAAGCTTGTCACCTTCATGTGCCGACTGTCTTCAAATCTGGGAGCCTGTAATGGGATTGCTTTACCTTTACCTTTACCCTTCACTTAGCAGTGCGAACGAATTTTTGTCCGTACTTTCCACACGTATTCTCCGATTTTTACATGCCTGCAATGGTTCGTTCTTTATCACACCAAACCGACAAAAAAGAAAAGTTTCGCACGCCCGCGGAGTTGCTACTTTAAATTTTACAAAAATGTTACCTAAAAAGTTACATGTTTTTCAAAGGTCTATTACTGTACTTGAACGCCAGTGTCGCGGGTGTTCCTCGCGTTACAAGTACATTTTGTCTACACGGGGACGTGCAGTAGAGTAGCAACGAAGAGGCCCCACTTTAAAGCTATATACAGTCAACCTCGGTTATACCGGCCTTGGTTATAACGTACTTCGGTTATAACGGATCTTTTTCTATTCCCCGGCCGTTTCCCTATGCTTTATCACAGTTACTACCTCGGTTACACCGGTCTCTTATATATCGGATCTTCGGTCACATCGGATTTCTCCGACATTCTCCAACAGTTGATTTTCTTCGGCTATACCGTTTTCAGCAAAATAATGGCAATTTCACAACGGTTACAGTGTGTTCCAGCGCAGAGGGCTCACTCATCAGAGCGAAATGAAGACTGCGTATGTAATTTGATAGCATTTTGTACCCGGAGACGCCGCTGAGACTTGTAAATTTTGCAGTTTGTTTGGCTTTGCTAAGGACAAGGTCAAACCATTAGCGGTTATAATGGATACGCCAGGGCAGTCTCTACCTGTTTCTGTGATTCATGCAGCAAGGACACAGTACTGTAATTGTCATATGCGAGCATCTTATGGCACTTGGGGCATAAATCATAAATCAATTACGGCTTGACTTTGGCGCATTTACTTGTAACATTTTAGGTAGCGATTTTGTAAGACTTGCCGTACTTGCCGTACGTACACAGAACTGTTTTTTCCAGCAAAGTGATATGTGTCAGTACGGGCCAACCAACCAGGTGCAAATATTTAAAAAGGTAAAGCTATTCCATTACAGACCTGGACAGGCCCAGAGGGTTCCAGGAGGTCGAGGCTCCCAGATTTCTACACAATCGGCACATGAAGGTGGTAAGGTTGTCAGCCCTACGCACCGGCCGCGTTTACCCCCTGGGTACTCATTTCTGTTAGAGGCTGAGTTGACCGACAGGATTATGCCAATGAAAAAATCCACTGACACCATCGCGAATCGAACCTGCCGGTTTGTAGCGCAGTGCCTCAACTAACTGCGCCACCATGACCCCCGCTAAGTGAAGGGGGGCTTACAATGCATCGCCTTACACAAATTCACAATCAACACATTTTTGTCGACCTCTACCGTACCGAATTTTCTCCCAATGGGACAAAAAGAGGTAGAAAATATGCACAAAGTTTCAATTAGGCCCACAAGTAAACTGTACTTCGCAAAACTCACAACTGCTCAACGTAATTAGATGGAGATCTGCAATACCGATTTCCACGAATATCACGCATGGAATGTGTAAAGTTTCGTTTCGTAGTTCCTCTTCTACCTACTTGTTCACAGTAGGTGTAGAGGGTTTTTATTTTCACCTGACCACACATAAACACACCACAGTCGGTAGGACTCCTCTGGACGAGGGATTGTCCCGTCGCAGAGACTTCTACCTGACGACACACTGTACAACAGACAAACATCCATGCCCCCGGTGTGATTCGAACCCACGATCCCAGCAAGCGCTCGGCAGCAGACCTACGCCTTATACCGGGCGGCCACTGGGATCGGCACGAAATGTGTAAAGTACGGGTATTAATCCATTTACTCACTTACATAAAATACGACTGTCACTGAACCAATTTTCATGGAATCCATAAATGCTTGGCAAGATTTTGTAGAGAAATCGCATACCGAATTTCTGGGAAATCCAACACGACAAGCGTTTCAGTCGATGATTATAGTCACAGACGGACAGGCATGGTCTCCACATAAGGCGACTTTTTTTTTTACTTCGTAAAGACCATTAAAAAAATAAAGGCACTATTGCCAGCAAATAAGTGACCGAACTGTTTGATATACGGTTTAAAGACCCTCTACCGTTGTAGTACGCTGGAAGGGCAGTGTAGCCGAACACTGGGAAATATTGTTTGTACGTAGTACGTGTGTGTGTCCAGCTTCACCCCGAGAAAGGACCCTTTGACCCTCCGACCTTCTGGTTTTCGCTATGACAGGGGTAGGAGGACGGAAGGAAATAAAAATATAAGGGGTGTGAGGTTGGGGACAACAAGGGGGTGGAAAATAAGGGAATATATGAAGGTGTGCAGAACTGGCGGCAGTCGTTTTTGAGAGAAATAAGAAGAAAGAGTCATCCATTTTGAAGTTGGCACGAAAGAACAGCTTGGTGGTGACCGAAGTAAAGTGGCACACTTCTACCAGTACATGCATTAATGGTGGTCAAATAAAGGTAGAACCTGTAGCTAGTAAATGTATTGATGGTGATTAATAAAACGTGAAGTCAGTGCAACTAGTGAACGTATGGGGAGTAAATAATAAAGGTGTGATACCTAATCGAAAGTCATCCATCCTTTCGTCGGGTGTGCTGATGGAACCTGCACCGTATGAACGACGGTTAGAGCAGGGAACATTTTCTGCCTCACAAGGAGAGCAGTTTCACAGTGGGTCACACACTCACTACCAATGTCAGCCACACTCACGTAAACGAGACGCAGATCGGATCTCAACTTGCTTGCATTCGATCCTGCAAAGAGTTCGCATAAACACATACCAATCCAGCGGAGCATTCCTTGCTGAGAATTTGACAGTCGCTCAGCTCGTCATGAAATTCATCGCCTTTTGTGGAACCCAAACATTGTTTATTGTATTCACAAAATACCACTGGACCATTTCCTGCGCTAGTTTAAACCACTCCCCATCCCATTTTATTAGATCGAATCAGTAGTATCATCCCGTCTACACACGGTCCCTTCCGGTCTTCCACCTAAAAGTATGATTCAATTCTAACAATACTTCGTTACAGGGTTACTGATTATGAAGTTCTTCAGAAAGACAAGAGTACTGCTCTACTGAGATTCTGCTGTTTTCAACATCCGAGATAAAGTACAACTCACAATTCATGTACACGTTTTAAACTATACTCTCATCTTCAGTCTAACAGTTGTCACGACGTTAGACGGAAGTTTTTAAGTATGCTACTATTTGCGGATGTGACGAAATGCAGTCTGGCAGCTATGCAACTACATGCGCTAATAGGCCGGCTAGTCCAGTGCCCAGGTCACAGTCGAACGCATATAAGTGTATGGGTGCAACACCTCGCAGTAATACCACTCTGCCTTCAAAGCGCAATACAGCAATCCTAAATACATAGCAACGCACGCTGAAATGCCTACCGGAAAAGCAAAGTGAAGAATACGTAAAAAGAAAGACATCCTCATGCTACTGCGTCCGCACGCACACTTAACGGTGTCAAATTTCCACGCTGCATCACTCTTGTCGCATAGAACACAAAACCCACCCACTGCGCTTCCCTGTAATCATTTCAAAGCCCATCTTGTACGGGTGTGAAGCACCAAACAGACCTATAATGACTGAATCTCTACAGCTGAAGGAAAGCGACGAAACAAATCTTTTGGTGTCGCTGCTTAAACCGCGTTACACAGCGCTAGACGACCCAGCACTATGTTAGCATGAAGCACGCACATTTTTGGTCTGCCTGCTACAGAAATCGAACAAGCATTACACATTTATATCCGCAGTCGAAGTGCATACCTGGCGCAAACATCCGTCCAGTTGTGCCCTGCGGCCACTATGCCCCTCACAGCAATCTCAAGCTCTGCTATCTGCAACACACCAACATATTAACAAGTTAAAATTTTCATTTTTGGTTGGATCTAGTTCATACAAAATACACATGAGATCCTGGGTTACTGGAACAACAACAGAGTACAAAGTAAGCAATAAAAATATGTGCGCTCTTCTGGGGGATAACGCAGCGTCGGGTGGTAATCCTTTACCGACGTTTCGGGACAATCGTGTTTCCCGCGCCGGCTTTCTACTCTTCTAGGACTTCCTGACCCTTGAAGATGGGACTGATACGTTGTCCCGAAACGTCGGTAAAGGATTACCACTCGACGCTGCGTTATACCCCAGAAGAGCGCAGATCTCATTAGCATCGCGGCGGAAGCCTGAAATCACGAATAAAAATATCCGTCATTCCCAAACCATGGTCTGCACGTCACGCAACCTTCCTAGGAATCAAACTTGCTCTTCAGGTCTGGTAACTACAGACTTGGAAGGTATTTAACGAATGCAGGCAGGATAGGGTGGGCATTCGCCTGGCGAGTGTGACTCCTTGACTATTATCTGTGCAAAAGCATTTATCACTTACATTCGAGGGACTGTGCCGGCTCATATGTTCTAACGGCCGTTGCATTTGGGACTGGCACTTTTCACTGACATATCGTACCATAAAACAGGTACCAGCCTTATACGCTACGCCTCCCTTTTCCTTCGTCTTTCCCCACTTCCTTAAAGCGCAAGTTTCACGATACGGGAACCGGACTGTATGCAGCTGACAACAAAGAAAATAACATTTCGAACCGGTCACTTTAACAGTGCCATTTAGATACAAGGTGGGCCAAAAGTAGGTATACAGTATATAATATATACTCGTAGTATAGTATTGATGGTTCTTCTCAGATATTGACATTTAGTTAGTTTAACATCTAAGTTAAGTTGTTTAACATTGTGATACTTAGTTGTTTAGTTGTTTAACACTGTTTAATCTCTTAAGTGCTCGAAATGTCCTCCATCAACGTTACAACATGCATCCAACCTATCCGAAACACTCTGACACACAGTTCGACACAACTTGCGGTCTGAATCAATGTCCATAAATGCGTCTGTTATGAACTCTTTCATTTCATCCACTGTTTGGGGCTTTCTCTCATAAACCTTATTTTTCACTACGCCCCAAAACAAGAAGTCCATTGGGGTAAGGTCGGGTGAACGTGGCGGCCAGTCAATGCTGCCTCGTCGCCCGATCCAATGCAGTGAGAAGATGTCAAGGCAGTTCCTTACTAACAACGCATAATGAGGAGTTGCCCCATCTTGCTGGAAGTACAGCTCAGCGAAGTTAGCCCTGGTTCTGAGTTGTGGCACTACCACGTCGCGCAACATGTTTAGGTAATTGTTACCATCAACAGTTCCATCAAAGAAAACTGGTCCTAGAACACCTTCACTGGAGAGTGCACCCCATACTGTGACGTCTGGCTGGTTTAATTGAGATCGAATAGTCAAATGGGGATTTTCATCTGCCCAATAAACACAGTTCTGCCTGCTCACGTGGCCTGACAACTTCAAACAGGCCTCGTCTGACCAGATGATCTTATCAGGTAGGTCTCGTTCGTCAGAGATTTGGTTACGCATGATTTCACAGAATTGCAACCTCCGGTCTGGGTCGTACTCCAGAAGACCATGTAACAGTCTTGGGCGGCACGGCTTCAAATTACGTTTACGCATTAAGCGTCGCAATGACGTTCTCGGCAAGGATAGTTCCTGAGCCGCGCGTCGTGTAGACTTTTTTGGACTGTTAACAAATGTCACAGCGACTCTCATCTCATTTTCCTCTGTCATAGACGTCCTAGGGCGTCCAGATTTTGGTGCATTAGCCACTGAACCCGTTGCATGAAACTTGTCTCTGATGCGATAAATTGTCAGGCGTGTTGGTGGGGGAATATTAAACGCTTCTACCCATGCTGTGCGTACCCGCTCGGCATTTTCAGTTTTCCAATACTGCTTCAAAATCCACTTTCTTTGTTCTACACTTAAGTTCCCTGGCATCATTCACAATATCTGTAAAGAAAAAAAAAATAATTACTGTATACCTACTTTTGGCCCACCCTGTATGTTATCACCGTGACAGCCCACTCAGTCTCATAAATCTAAGTCGTGCATCGGGAGGATGCAATTAAGTATCCCTCATTAAGACGCACCCTTCTAAATTCGGAACTCAGAAAGGACTGACTATCATTTCGGACCAAAACTTCTACTAAAACGGCGTAAACTTTCGGAGCATTTAGGCGCCAGTCTGTCGCTTTCTGTAAGCGGTGGCTCTGTGCATAGGCACGAGCTTCCGCAGCTTCAAGTCTTCTGGGATGTAACGCCGTGTCGACTGGCAAAGTTACCAAAGTTCTGTGGGATCGTGGTGCCTTCATCTTCACAGTCCGCCGGTCCAACAAGAAACAGTTACAGAAGTTTCAAAGGACTGTAGTACCTCCATCTTTAGTGTCAAGTAGTCCAAGCAGAAGAAGGCACCAACGCTGCAAGGCCCTTGAAACGTTGGTGAAAGGAGGCATGCATATCAACAGTCCAACGAGGGTTTTAACAACAACTCTGGTTTACAACTGCCCCACGCAAAATTATGTACAACCGATATTAAACAAAAATAAAAGAAGGAATTGCTTGACACCCAGACAAACTTCTCTGATTCAGAACATAATTCAGATTACTGCAGAACTGCAGGACTACCCCCTTGACGGCGAACAAGAACATATTACAGAATCTTCACTCTCAAGTGGAACAAGACATTGATTTTATTCTTTAACTATTCAATTTCAAAACTATAGCTTTATGAGGACCTGTAACGGCTCAGAAGTTTAACGAATTAGGCTTATATCATCTTACGAAAAACGTACATTTCAGATCTCAACTATACTGGGTGATTCAGGAGGAAAAGAAATATCTTGGGAAGTGAAGCTATCGGTCATTGTGAGAAAGAAAAGTTCAAGTAAACATGTGTCTAATTCTGAATGGTTACCGAGACAGAGCTGTTTGAATCCCCAAAATAAAAAAGCACTGTGAATTGTAACAAAGAAAGATGAATTACAGGTAATATAATTTTAACTTTAATTGTAATTGAATGTTTAAATAACAAATTTGTTACACAGAAATGACAAACTTGTTACGATTCAAACTAAATGTTCGAAAATCCCACCGTCAACTTCAACGCACTTTGCAACTCGTGTGCAAAGATCGCGTATTGTTCGTATGAGTTGTCTTCACGTTTCTTTATGCGGACAGCAGCATACAAAACGCGACCATGCAATTCGTCTCGTGTATCCACCTTCCTTTTGCAAACTTTGTAGCCAAACTACATCCTCGATAAGTCCTCATAATTCATTTCGCAGAACTGCTAGGTAACTTTGCCCTGTAATACGACGTTCTAAATTAACAGGACCAATCAGCGAATTATCGATCATACCGCATCATAAGTTGGAAAACACGCGATGTTGAAAATTTCATTCCACATTGGCATGTGGATTTTCTTCAGACCACCGATAAGAGTTACGAGTGTTGTTGATTCCGTCAGGGATGAAAGTGGCTTAATCGGCAACGGGTATTAATCGAAGCAATCGGCGATTGGCGTTTACCCAGTGACCAAATTCCAGTCGCATGGCATCGTCTCCTGGTTGACAGTGTTGCACGCGCCGTACGTGAAATGGATACAAGCCTTGCTCATTCATTGTTCGCCATACTCTTGTCTGTGGAACACCGAGACGCGTAGACATTCTTCGTGAGCTAGCAGTAGAGCTACGCTCTGCCACCTGTAGAATGTTTTCAACTTCATCCACATTTTGTTTAAGTCCGCGTTCAGATGAATCATGAGTGCTGGGAAGTGTACTAGTCTCACGGAATGTGTTGCAAACTGTGGGGAACACTCTTCGATCCAGAATTCTGCGATTTCGCAACCGTCGACGGTATTCTTCACAGGAGCAGCAGCGGTGGCACTTTCATCGCAGAAGTCGTAGACATACACCGTATCTGCATACGCGGCATGTGCGAAGACGTGTGGCATTTTTAATAATAATTCATACATCAGACAATGTCCCTCACAACAGCCAACTAAGCCTCCTGAGGCTTGGCTTACGTTGCATCATACCCTACATGCTTCAGGCAGCTACGCGTGCATCAGGGAAGAACAGTGCCCGTCAGATTCAAATAGCTATTGCCCGATAACCTTGCAAAATTAGACACACGTTCATATGAACTGTGCTTCTCACAATGAACGATACTATTACTTCCCAAAATGCTGACATTTCCTCCTGAATCACCCTGTAGGCCTATGTACCCACATGACTAATGGCTTAATGTAATTTATGTAACAATTTTTCTTGGCATTCGTAATCTCGCTTGATGATGACTTTTGCTACTTTAACTCTGATATGTCGCATTAAAGTTACACAACAATATAATACGCAACTTAGTTGTGATTGATAGATAGCCTTTATCCCTTTCCTCTTCGAAGACAAAGATACAGAAAGAAAACAACACGGAAGGCGTCGACATAAACACACGAAAATTAATAGCAAATAAAGAATAAATACACCTCGTGTAAACTAAAGTTTAACTACACAAGTTTTAATAAGAAAATACTCGGACCTCATCATATCGAAATCCAGATTTAACGAAATTACGATTTTAGAAATACAATTCTAGCAAATAAAAATGTTAATAATTAAACATTTGACAAAAACAATGATACACGATAGCTACCACAGAATGTGAGCAAGAACACAAAGAACTGTAATTATGAGACGTCACAAAAAAGGTACAGATTTTTGTGTACACGCTTGTCTTTTCAAAAGTTTGTATGCGATAGCCCGATGGTGGTCCGAACAGCAGCCCGAAACATATAGCTAGTTACAATAAACTGATAGCTGTGTTGGACAGAATATTTGATTGTTTATTGAAAAAGTCAGTACCTTAAATGCATTTGCAGTTACAGACCAAACCTATGAAATACATGCTTTGCGTACAAGAGCATGGTGTTTCTTGCAGATAGGGACAAGCCTCGCGAAACGCGGAGCACAGTATGAATTTATGAATAATTTGCTTGCCATAAACACATTTTTCTTTCTGGCAGTATTGTGCAATCTCAATTCCGACTACCATTGCATATGCAGACCTATGCAGAATGTTTCGAATGCGAAATAACGTGCTACTCCTATTTCCATTGCCCGCGTTCCTCCAGCTTCCCATGACTATTTTACCACCCACCTCATGAAGTGTACAAGGTAGTGTACAAACATCAGCAGAATAAGCGCTTCGTATCACGAAGCTGTGAAGATGTGCCATGATCATTACACTAAGTTTAGCTTTTTCTGTTGTGGCAGCACTGGCTTTCGCAGTACTCGGGAAACTTGAGAAGTAACTGTAAACACATTTTCTACTACTGTACGTGTTTGGCACAGGCGATAACGGGAGATTGGTTCGATTGATCCCTTCGGATACACTCACGAGAAGACTTTCATTATATCTTCTTGTAAAGCGAATGTTTCGTCAGCAAGAGGCAAATATGAAATCGACTTCCTTCCATCATGTTAAAGGCGCTGGTGATGAGAAACGTAAAGAATCTTTCTCCATTTCCTCGTGCTGTTCACAATTCCTGAAGGCGCCTTCACCGGAAATTCTTCCCTGGCAAACGTACATCCACGAACAGGAAACTAATTCCCACCGACCAAACAAAACGAACTGTGCTGAATACTGACTCTTCAACAGCAGAAGCCGCTTCTCCTACCGACAGGTGACTGTACGACAATATGCTTCCTATCCGTGGCTTCCAAACTATTTGTCAAAGTGTTCCTGAAACCTCAACAGTAAGAAGGCCTAGGCCCACTAGGGGCTGTTCAACCACGAAAAAAAAAGTCCATGCTTCGTATTTCGACATGACCGTGTCACCTTAGGGTGAGTGATCAAATTTTTTGACAATGCCACTGACTAATGTCATTCATACAAAAGTTTGTTAAATTACAAATTAAGATGGGCTTCTGCACAAAGGGAATATCTTCATTACTTAATACCGTAACTGTATCTTGGAAACATACACCCCTAATCGAAAGTACAGTATGAAACAGAACTGCTGTTGTTTGACTGCTGAAATTTTCCAGATTGATAGAAGTGAACCCACGCCAGTGGAAGGAAACCCGGTTACAGAAGCAAGTACAAATCAGATCGTTAATTCGCTCTCCTGGTGCCTGTTTCATCAAAGAAAGAGATGAGGACAGGCAGGGAAGAGTACGGAATGCTGGAGAAGGCATTTATTATAGTGACGTCGCCAGCAACGGCAAGTGCCTCCGCAGACGACGAATGCCGAAGTTTCGGTACTTTCGTTGAAAACAAGTTGCGAAATTATTTACCACGCACCACAGAACTACGGTGCAGCAAGAAATGAGTAACATCATATTCGCTGCCGACCAGAAGCATTTTGATGTTTCACACCCTGTTCCTACCCCCGCCCTTAAATCAGATGTTTCCTCTCCCACCACTCCTTCCTCTGCTGCTTGTTCAGAAGACGTAATTGTGAGTGATCTGACGTACCTTTAAGTTGTATAACTTTGGTTTATTTAAATTCAGTTATTATGAGTCAACACCTTGTTACCTATGTATTTCTTTTTCATTGCTCCAACCCATCGATTTTATGTACAAAGCAGTTTACCGTTTACAAATTCACAATTTCTTATTGCATGTTTTCCTGCAGTGCCTCAACCGTAACTTGACACATTTCTCGCATAATCTCACAAACTGTCTGGAAATTCGTAAAGATATTGCACACTGGTGTACGAATCGCCTGTGGCCAAAAATTGCAGTGCTACTGACACTCCCTACTGCACTGTAATGGGTGCTATAGTACCCCTTTTCACAATTTCCGAGCCGCGTAATCAAATCAGAGTTAAATTCTATTGGTTGCATTCCAGTAACATTTTTGTACTTCCACTAACTTCTTGTAACTTCAAGTCTGCTACCAAACTGGTACCACTATACGCAGATCTCTTCCTGTACAACGCCGACTGTCACGGACTTCTTTCGCTTCGCTTTTTTTCTCCTGCACAAAATATGGTGTACGAATTCGGCCGTTGGGCAAGCAGAACCCTGTGAGATAACGTTACTCTGTTACGTGGCGGCAGGCTGCTCAAATTTGGACACGGCCTTAAGAGAACTCTTGAAGCAAATAGAATTAATGTTGATAGGAACAAAGCCCATACAGTTCAAGGAAGCTGTGCGTGTGTGTGTGTGTGTGTGTGTGTGTGTGTGTGTGTGTGTGAAGGCGCGCGCGTGTGCATTCAGAAATAAAATTAGAAGAAGAAGCGCATAAAGCGATGTACAAAGGGATCAAGGCCTCGACATGTTATGTCATTTTACTGCCTCAATGTACATCTACGAAGAAGAAAAATAACTGCGTGTGTAAGGGAAAATCAGCGACCTTTATACCAAATTCCCTTGTCATTAAACGTGACATCATTTACGAACATCGTGATGACGTTTTAACTAACTCCCTGAAATACTGGCGCGGGAAAAGCCCCACCTCCCCCCCCCCCGGAAAAATTCGGTTTCTCCACGTCATTATCCTTGCACCAGTTCCCCGCACTCTTGCTACGTTCGTCTTACATCGACGCTATATAAACTTAGCAACTGACAGCGTTGTTACAAATCAACTTCTCAAACTGCCCACTTGTTCTTGCGAATCTCATAATGGTTTAACCAATCCAGGAATTGCCCAGCACGCCATCTACGGAGCCAGTTAAATCCACTCTAGAGCCCCACTTTTATGATCCATTTTACTATTAGCATCATATCTACACGAAAATCCTCGTTACGCAGGTTTGTTTAGCTCCAACACATCATCTCCAAAACATGCAATTAATTGCCCGGAACAGATAACCGAAAGTACTGCAAATACTATAGCAAACATTCTGCTAAACAATACAGCACTCAGGCCGCAAACCCATTCCCACTTTACACATACGTAAACATTGCTGATTTTCTATTTTCTCAACACCTTTGGTACGCAACACATGATAAAAATAAACAGCTCTAACATGCCTAAATAAGCGGGACGGAACTGTCAGTTAATTCATTTTCATTTTCTGACGCGGCTTGTATTGTGGGGTAGGTCAGGTGGATGATCCGCCTTCCAAGTACCCACGAACGTAAAATCAAACTGAAAAGTAAAAAATGATGAAAGTAAAAACATACTCATAACCAGCTGTTTGGGGATAGTGCTCAACTGTCATATACGGTACACTGCACATACCACAGCCCGTGATTAACTGCGAAACCCGTGTAGGCTCAATTTGTCGCCTTTCTGCATGGTCTACTTGACCAGTGTCCGCCTTAACATTATTCATACACCTCCCCTTAGGCCTGCCAGGTGCCCACACCTGTCAGGTGTCTGACACAGATGTACAACCTACAGCGTCTTCCTGGAGTTCACTATTACACATATACCTAATACATATTCGAAAAAACTATACAATAAAGCACAGACACAAAAGCACTATGTATCTTATATTAGCACATTACAGCATTACAATACAGATGCGTTTGTGCATTACGACATGTTTCGGTTCGACTGAACCGTCACCAGGCATCGTACATGACAATAAAACACAAATCCTATATATTCAATGTATAAAACTTACCGTAGTGATATCTCACTAATGCGCTATATAAAACTAAAAAACAGCCAAAGGTAAAATGTGTGTCAAATCTAAACTTTTTCACCTGATATATTCTGTTTCCCAAAATATATTATTAAAACTTAAAACTTTACGGATTAACCTCAAGAGACTATAAAGTGATTCAATCTTATTTAGTCGTGTTCTTCTGTTCTTTCCAGTTACACCGTCTCGAAGGATAATGTTGAAGTCCAAACTATGTAGATTTGAATCGGGGATCTTCGAAGTAACTCAGTTCTACATTCCGTCTAATATAGCTCGAGGAATACAGAACTGAGTTACTGAATTACTGCTAGGCTCACCTCGGAACGGACAGGCAGTATACAGAACATTTAAAGGCATCCATCGGTTTACGAAGGTAACTGGTTCCTGAAAAGTTATCGTTATGTAAAATGCGGTAATTGAAAACAGGGTTCCCACTTATTTAAAGGGGAAAAATTATCACTGCTTCGTGAGTTCGTGCTGTCATACACAACAGCAGTTATGTAGTCACAGACGCACATACTGAGCACTACCTAATGAAGTGCAGGCAGTCTGCCTCCCAAGCATTGTTTACCCATTTCATATTTGTTCATATCATTATATTTATTAAGAAAAGAACGACAAACATTAGAAAGTTTCACAAAAACAATTCTTTAATAAGACCTTAAGTACACCTTCGTTGTGCGTGTTTGTATGTTGAACCACTTTCTTCCTAAGGGCGAAAGTTTATTCGTTGTTGAAAAAAAAAAGCATAGATTATGTTCTTCCAAAAATCTGTCAAACATGGAGTATTTGTAAACAGACACGTGCCTGTACTCTGTTGGAAGTATGTACCAGTTTCTGTCACTGTGGACGTGTCTGAAAGGGACAGAGAACGCGGTGTGTGCATCAGCAGTGCAGCCTGGCCAGCTTGCCAAATAGCAAGCAGTCTAAACCCCACAGCAGATGAAACGGATACACTGTATCGTACACCACGGATTATCTATCTCTCTATGTGCATTTGCAGCACGTTAAGTGTCGAACCAGCCAGACTCCGGATGTAAGCCGAGTCGGTCATGAATAAATGTGGCTTCAGCGCGTACTGGACTAATGCATGTTCCGTCTCAGGACACTAGCACTCCCTTTAGGTACACATGCACTTAAAACACGCGTCCATCCTCGAGGTAGGGGAACTAATGACGGTTCTCACGTACTCTGCGCGGCTTTCCGACTGCAGTTGAACCAAACAACTAAATGACTTGTCAAATTCCAAGAACAAAGCTCTATTATATTTCTGCAGAGTGTCCTTTCACACAGTGGACTGTATGTGACACACCAAACAGACAGCTACACTAACAGACGAACTGCATGCAGGTAAATCTCTACAAAAGCTGATAGTAGCAGCTCAGTTCGTTAAGAAAACCGCCGAATCCGACATTAATTACCGTTTAATGTTACACTTCATCACACAAGCCTTCACGTCCGATTCGTTGCAAAGCATTTATTCTTCACCGCTCCTACATGTTTCGACCACAGAATATGGCCATCTTCAGGGAGCTACAAACTTCATAGTCTTATACAGTAATATGCTGACGCCATGCAGTCTAACAGACGTACAAAGTCTTTCAGCATTTTTCTTCTGCCAGTGCACCCGTCTCCTATTGTTCTCGTGTCAAACACTGATCTCGTCTTACAAAATTATTTTACTAATCACATCGACTTGCCGGGTACATCAACATCAGAAAAGTTTCAGTGGAATTTATGGCAGCATTTACTGTAGGATAAAGTTGTGGCGTACGAATCGATTACGAACACACGCTGTTCGTTACTGTACACTACACTATACACATCTTCAGTCCATTACGTGAAAAAATGAACTTATATGTGTTACCTTGTGTGACACATCGAAAGAAGTGTGACATTTCATGCATCAGCCAAGCCAGTCTAGGCCGGGTCACTTTTGAATGCATGATCTCAGCGTCATAATTTGAAACCTCGTACTATGGCTATTTAAGAGCGAAGAATAATACCTGCAGCGTAAGAATTCGCAGAACATGGAAAAATAAAGACAAAAATTATAAAAAAAAATTTACCTCGTTATCTTCGTACACATAAAAATAAACAGGTTACAGAAACTTCAGTATCTGCTTGTAATTTTATCTTTCATGTCGGTGACACTTGTTCAGTGAAGGTGAAGTTTATGGTGACGCACATAGCAGTAACCTTATTAAATATGGCTGCGGATAATAATAAGCATTGACTAACGGGCTAATTTGTTCGTAGGCCAACACGTCACACTGCAAAATGTAACAGCAGGAACATTTAGCTCAGCGATCGTCATGTCTGCATATTTTATCTCAAACGAGTCTGGCTTCCTAAAACGTGTTCTTAACTGTACTCATATTTGCCCCAGCTTCCCTAAGCAATATTATTCCGGATTTGATGGCTTTATGGACTTCTCCGCCGTGTGTATTGAAAATTAACACACTATTAAGTTTCGGCGACAGGATCGATCCCGTAATGAAGTCTGAATAAACGTTAAGACATAATAATGATTGGCAGTGACTAAACATGGCTTAAGAGGCCAATTTGTAAATACAGCACATTTCAATTACAGTTTAGAAAACATGGCTATGCAAATCCCACTCAAACTCAGGCACACAAAATAAATCACTGGTCACTATACACGTTTTCTCTCACTGAACAGTAGGACTGTGCAGGCGGTCCTGGCAATCACAACGTTTCAGTTATAAGTGTTCTTTGCAGCGGGGTGAGGGGGCGCCGAATTTCTCACTGTTTTTAAAACCGAACACTCCGTCTCGCCTCTTGCTGTCCCCGGAACGTGTTAAATTTCAATACATATTATGGGAAAAAATAAATAAAGTACATTAATTTAGATGTCACACACTATCGTCAGAACCCTATAGAATATTATTCTGCAGCTGCATTTACAGTCCCTTTGTACTTTGCTGCATCTTCCAACCGAAATATCAGATCAGTTCTAAAAGGTTTTGACGACGGTGTACAATGTTGTGAAGTAATGGGTTTTTGGACTTTTTCCATTGTCCGAAGAATAAAATAACTACAATTAAAATTAATTAGTAATTTTAATTGTAGTTATTTTATTCTCCGGACGATGGAAAAAGTCCAAAAACCCATTACTTCACAACGAAATATCAGAGCCTTCCTATGGGCTGTATTGCGACGCTGGCAAATCGATTACTACCAGCCATCCCTGGATTTCCGGTAGTAAGTTACTACAGCTGCAAAAGGACTAAAGACGCCCCTTCAACTGCACAGATCGTATTGTGTCAAATGAGTAACTGTGAACGTTTAAGTGTGTGGAGAATGGTCGCAACCTGCTGTCAGGTAATACCCAGAATATGCTTGTAGGGCTTTGGCAAACTCGGGAAAAACAATTACGATAGCCGACTAGCGACCTTCCTAGCACAAAACAGGTGTATTAATTATTACGTCGCAATTTACGGCTGTTATCGTCCAGTCTTTCATATAAATACCAAGACAGGTCACAAAATGTCCCACAAACGTAACCATCCTTCGCTTCCTGGTTCTTATATTGTTCCACAACGCAGTTTCATCGCACAGCTTATGTAGTGCTACATCATATGGAAATTGGTCATGAATGGTAAACAGATACAGGCTGGGACGCTTCGTTAGTATCTTAACACAGGCTACTAAAACTTCCTTCTAGATCTTTCCTCAAATCATCTCCCCATTAGATGTCACTTAAGGTAAGCAGGTGACAAACTTCGCTGGTTAGTCGAAGCAGCAACCTCACTGGAAGGATTTTCGAAAATTTTACGAACTTTTCGCACTAAAATTCCATAGACATGCAGTCTCAATGCGACGGCCAGTAGCCCTAACACAACAAAGGGCAATTCAGTACCTACTGCCAGCACTCGCTCCAATTCATCATTGTGCCTTGCAGCTGACAGAAGTTTCAGTCCCAGTTCGATCCGCAGCAGCCCTGCCCAACTGCTGATGATCCCATAAAATATTGGGGAAAAACTGCAAAAGAGCTTATGGTAAACCAGCAGCAATTGCAACGCAATATCTAGCAATAACTGCTGCGTCAGTGCCGTTCCAACGGCTACTTGCCAAAGCCGGTTTATTTCGACTGAACGCAGAAACAGATTAAGTGGCGAAAGGCTTTCAGGGTTAATTTTTTGTCAACTCAGCAGGCGAGGAATAATGGTCCTTCGATTAACATTTATATAATGTGAATTATACCAATAAAATGATTTGAAATATAAAGTACATACTCACATGTATATTTTCAAAACTATGTACCCAAGAAATAAAGGACCTATGCTGTCATGTGAAAATTGTTCTTGTGTACATTTCTTTGAATTTGATAATTTCTCTGCTTTGGGCATGGACAAAGAAAGCCTTGATAGCAATCAATATGTTGCTGCAAGGCCGCCTAACTTAAACAAGTTATACGATATCCAAATATTGATATATCGTGCCGAAATATCGCTTACTGAAGCATCGACCGCTAGCACATCGCACATGATATATCTATATTTTTATAAAATGGCGGCAACATGAGTGTGAATAGCTACGAATTCCCCTCGATGATGTGTGGTAGCCGATAACTTTGCCTGTTGATTTGCTCTGTGTACTTCCGCAACCCACGGGGCCACAAAGTTTAGATTGGAACAGCAGGCCTATATCAGACGAATGCCGACGTTACAAGTCGCGTTTCGACAACTGTAGCCATCAACGGCTTCACTGGAAGCATTTAAGGAAATATGCGGCCAATGAATCGGTTTACAGGGAGTACTTGTGTTCGTTAAACTCACGCTATATTCAGACATGAACTCAGCAGAACAAAAACGTCATGAAAGCATAACGTCTCTGACGGTACCGACTAACACCAATTTCCCGAATTCCACAGATGGAGGATTTAAGCGACACCTTGCAGCTGCTGTCCATCGTACTTGCCTCAGTGAAAACACCAATGCAAACTACAAACATTACCAAACGTCGGACAGATGCCACTGAGGGTGAAGGTTCTTAAGCATATAACCAACAATCACGCCTACTCTAGGTATGGATTCTACCGTCCTTCGGCGTTAGCAATGGCGGTACAAGGAACACATTACTCCAGGGCCTAAAAGATGCTTATGAAAGAAATGCAGGCCGCACACGGAGAAAGTAACGAATTTGAAACACACGCAAGAGGTGCATAGGAAGCTTCCAGTAGTTCAAAAGCGTGCACTAATAGTCTATTTTAGTTAAAGTAATGGCAGCAGCGAGCGCGGATATTCGAGTCTGGCTTTCATATTAACAGTACGACGAAAGGGCAAGAGAGTAGTAGTAGTAATTATTTACCCGGCTGTGAAGTTATTCTTGTAACTTTTGATACTCAGTTGAAAAATAAACTTCTGTACCGTCCAGATCCATTAATGGAGCTGAACGACTTATTACTATCTATGTAATCATCACAAGGATCAATCTACATATTAACCCTTTAAAGACGGAACTTGTCTGTTTTATATAAGGACTCGGCGCGTACCGCGCAGTAAACACTCTCCAATTCGGTTATAAAAACCAGTCTCTTAATGTTTTATAAGGCAAAAGTTGCTGTTTGTTCTGAGATCCGTACAAAACACATAAACGCAATGTGGGCACCACGTAGAATTTTTTAATGTTAAACCTGGTGGTATGTAAAGTTACCGCTAGGCTTCAAAAGGTTAATAAATGGCTGGAATGACGACCATTTGATTTCCGCAGTTTTTTGGCAGCGATTTCTCACGCCATATTTCAGAATATGTCTGTAAAGAACTCCGCACTTTTCACCAACTCCAATACAAAAGTGTTGATGTAACTATGCATTATTTGTCATTAAATAAAACAAAAATTTGGAAGATATTATTTTCTGAAAAAAAAAACTGCATAATGAGGAGCTTCATGACCTACACTTCTCACCAAATATTTTCAGAGTAATCAGATCAAGGGGAAAGGATGCGAGGGACATGCGGAACGTAGAGGGGAGAAGATAAATGCATACGGAGTTTCGGCGCAGAAGCCTGAAAGAGACGACCTGGAAGATATGCGTAGATGGGAGAAGAATATTAGGATGCATCTTAAAGAAACAGCGTGAAGGAGGCGTGAATTGGATTCATATGACACAAGACAGGAAGAGTTGGTTGGCGGTTGCATATACACAATACAGTACTAAAAATTATCTGTTCTATTGCTTTATCTTCCTGCCCCCGCAGACACATGTGTACATGAACCGGAAATACTCGTACATTAGCACTGCTTTATTCAAGCGGTTCACACAGCATATTCACAAACATCTGCAAATATTTTGCACACGAATTAGTAAAGTAGAAAAGGTGAGTATAAAATCGCTTAACTTCAGCCGTTCTGGTGATTTTCGGACTGAGTTACAGCGAAAGTCGCAAAAAGTGTGGCGTCTCTCCTGGAATTACCCCACGTATTTATCGCTTTCGTATGGTTTTTGCTGTTTAAATTAGATTTCAACGTTTTCTGCAGTGTCCTGGTCAGTTCATTTAGTTGTCTCTTTACCTTCGTGTGCTCAGCTTGTCCGGATTGTAGTCTATCAGCTATCAGCATGTATCAGCTCTGTTATTTGGCGCTATTATCTCTACTTGCCTTTCGAAACATTCTTGATCTACTTTGTCACACGTGATGTTACGCGTTCGTCATTTGTCCCGGCCAAACTCCATTCTTATATTTGTTGTAAAAATTACATTATTTTGATCAGTTGATTTTGTTGCTGTTGTGGTGGTGGTGGTGGTGGTGGTGGTGGTGGTGGTCGTTGTCGTCGTCGTCGTCGTTGTTATACAGGTCCAGCCCTAGACCAGAGGAATTCTACTGCACGTACGTGTGTGTGTGTGTGTGTGTGTGTGTGTGTGTGTGTGTGTGTGTGTGTGTGTGTGTGTGTGTGTGTGTGTGTGTGTGTGTGTGTGTGTGTGTGTG
>BLKM01000554.1:785225-964464 GCA_013340265.1 Coptotermes formosanus | reverse complement strand
GTGTGTGTGTGTGTGTGTGTGTGTGTGTGTGTGTGTGTGTGTGTGTGTGTGTGTGTGTGTGTGTGTGTGTGTGTGTGTGTCGTTTAGTGTGTTGAAGTACAACAGCCACTCTCTACACCTACGATGAGTAGGTAGAAGAGGCCGGATTAAAAACATTATTATTATTACTATTATTATTATTATTATTTGTTTTTAAATAAAGCCCATTCAACTGCACGGCATGTGTCTAGATGGTCTTAAATAGTATATGCTAATCAGTTTGTTATAAGGAGGGAAAAACAAATATTGTAAAATTTATCAATATTGATTTACCTCACTATTCACTGCCTGTCGGATATACGGAAAAACTTAAAAAGAAAAAGTATAAAAGTATATAAAATTTCTCGGTATACGAATCGATAATGCTTTTCAACTTTGCTTTAGAATATGCCATTAGGAGGGTTCAGGCAAACCAGGAGGGCTTGAAATTGAATGGTACACATCAGCTTCTGGTTTATGCTGATGATGTTAATATATTGGGCGGAAGCGTACATAGCATAAAGAAAAATGCAGAAGATTTAATTATTGCTAGTAAGGAGACTGGTCTAGAAGTAAATGCTGAGAAAACTAAGTACATGGTCATGTCTCGAAATCAGAATGCACGACACAATCACAACATAAATATAGATAATAAATCCTTTGAAAGGGTGGAAGAATTCAAATATTTGGGAGCAACCCTAACGAATCAAAACTCCATTCATGAAGAAATTAAGAGCAGATTGAAGTCGGGGAACGCTTGCTATCATTCGGTGCAGAATCTTTTGTCTTCCAGGTTGCTATCCAAAAACACAAAGATTAGGGTATACAGAACTATAATTTTACCTGTTGTTTTGTATGGATGCGAAACTTGGTCTCTCACACTGAGGGAGGAACAAAGACTGAGGGTGTTCGAGAATAGGGTGCTGAGGAGGATATTTGGGCCTAAGAGGGACGAGGCGACAGGGGACTGGAGAAGACTACATAACGAGGAACTTAATGACCTGTACTCATCACCAAATATTATTCGGGTAATCAAATCGAGAAGACTGAGATGGGCGGGGCACGTGGCACGTATGGGGGAGGAGAGAGGTGCATACCGGATTTTGGTGGGGAGACCCGAGGGAAGGCGACCACTTGGGAGACCCAGGCGTAGATGGGAGGATAATATTAAGATGGATATTCGGGAAGTGGTATGGGAGGACCTGAACTGGATTGAGCTGGCTCAGGATAGGGACAGGTGGCGGGCTGTTGTGAATGCGGTAATGAACCTTCGGGTTCCATAAAATGCGGGGAATTTCTTGACTAGCTGAGAAACTGTTAGCTTCTCAAGAAGGCCTCTGCTCCATGGAGTTAGTTAGTTAGTTAGTTAGTTAGTTAGTTAGTTAGTTAGTTAGTNTCCATGGAGTTAGTTAGTTAGTTAGTTAGTTAGTTAGTTAGTTAGTTAGTTAGTTAGTTAGTTAGTTAGTTAGTTAGTTAGTTAGTTATACGAATCTATAAACGCCTTACTTGGAAAAGTCATACACATCGAATCACTCTTAATTGAGTGCTGCAAGTTCTGCAGTTAGAAGGCTGTTTCATATTTTAAACACAGATATTCTTCGGACGCTTTATCTGTTTTTACTCTTCGGATGGTCTACTTCGCATACTTTCGTTCTGCAATAAGACACCGAAAAATTTTTGGGGACATTTTACTCATACAGATCGGGCATTTATACTACAAGAAAGGATATTTACAATTATGGCTGGCGTTGGATCTAGAAGTTCATGTAGAAGCTTATGTAAGAAATTAGATATCTGGCCTGTACCATGACAATAAACATTTCATACGTGATGTTTGTTGTGGTTAATCTGGAAATTTTTCAGAGTAACTCGTCAATAAATGGCGTGGACACAAGAAACAATGCTCAGCTTCACAGTCCTATTGCCAATATCTCATGCTTTTGGAAGGGTGTTTCCTATGCAGGTATAAAGCTTTGCAATAGTCTGCCTTCCAATAGTTGGGATCTCAGAAATGACAAATTGCATTTTAAGACGCACTGCGCACACGCCTCACTGGTCATATTTTTAGTCACTTGCTGAATTTCTGACGCATAGAAAGGATATTTTTAAGACCATGAATTGTAACATGTTATTTGAATTTTCTGGCCTATGATTCGTATTCAAGATGTCTGAAATTGTCTTGCGATTTTAGTGTCACTTTTTAAATATGTGTTCTATGTTTTGTTACAGGATTGGATTTTGTATGTGTTGTTATTTGTCTTGCTTAGTATGTGTTTGTGTATTGTGCTACTGTGACTTCTTTCATATCCGGCTGTCTTATGACAGATTTTGGTCTACGATATGAATGAATGAATGAATGAATGAATGAATGAATGAATGAATGAATGAATGTATGTATGCATTATGCATGCCTCCCCCCCCCCCCCCCCCCCCCCCCCCCGAGGGAGAGAATAGTCCGCTTGTTGACAGTAAGATGGCCACCATTCGACCTCATAGTGAAAAACTACGTGAACTATACCAGTCCCACATTTCCTACTGACGAAATTCGCTCAGAGTATTTGCACTAATATTATTCATAATTCGTCTGTCAGCTAGTTGCATATATAACAATTTTTAATCGCGAAAGAATTCGTCTACGTTCATTTATTTTTACTCCATTACGGTCTTGGTATTACCATGGAAGCGTGTCGCATATGTGGCCACTATTATTCGAGTCGGGGCATAGAAACGACCAAGAACCGATCGGTTACCCGACAGAAATTGTAACTAGTCACCTTCCGGCCTTCAGCTACACCAGGCTGCTCAGCGCGCTGTAGTCATGTGCTACGTAAGCACGTTACATGAACTGCAGAGGCTGTTTAGCTCGGAATGAAATGAATGTGTCACAGAAGACTGTAATGGAATGCGTAAGGAAAGAACCGACAATGGCCTGTAGCAACAGACAAAGGTCTCAAAAAACATGAAGGAAATCAGTGATTCTGATTGGGGTCGCACAGGATCCTTCTTAATACAAAACGTTCGTATAACAGCTGGCAAGTGGAAGAGACACAAGGAACTGAAAGAAAAAGGGGTAATGGGAACTGAAAGCAACAAAAAGGGACAGAAAGAAAGAAAAAACAAAGAAAAAACGAACGAAAGAAAAATAATGTAAGAAAGAAAGGGAGAAAACGGGCTCGTTACGAACGTTACATCTATGCAACGCCAATGTCCCACGAAGATGTATTTTAGGAACAAACTATCGCTGGTCGTGACGACAGCACGGCTAAATTACAGCCACTGCACGTGACGTAGTTTGACAAAAGCAGTGCTTCCGCATGACCTCCAGCTGTATCGATTCTGCACGGCAGGCAGTCGCTTGGCATCTGCTAACATTCCGAGCTTCGGCCGTTTCACGGCCCGAAGACGTGTGTCTGCACTGAGTTAAGTGCACGCGTACTGAAGAGTGCAAGTGTACCTACAAGCGACATCCTTTTCTCACAACCGTGACGCGGTACAACTGACGGAACATGCTCGTCGTTCTATTTGGCAGCACTTCAGACGTAAAACGTCTTTAACTAAAACATTACTGCCGTTACCCAGCAGACCCACTCATTACAATGGCGGCTGTGCTACCAGCAGAACTTTGCCGTTCACTTTAAAGTAATACTGACGGTATGTGAGAAGGAAATGATGAGGACAATGTCGTAAGTGACGCCAGATGAAACAGGAATATAAATGAGATTGCACAGTGAGGAACTCAGTGCTTCGTAATCTTGGCCAAGCACTAGTGAAGTGATCAGCTTGAGAAGGCGATTAGTAGTACATTTACAAGCAAAGCGACAGCAGAAATACATGCAAACCTGTAATTGCATAATTCTCTTTCACCGCAAATGAGTTACAGGTGAACATGTCTGGACAGTAAATTCTTAAATAATTTAAAGACGCCGATTCAGTTATATGGATTATTAAACTTTATGGTGCTGAATGACATTGGGTTATGGTTGCAATCAGGAAGGGCAAGTACAGCAGTTACGAAACTGGAAGGGCCAGTCGTGGCCCACAAACAATAGATCTGCTTGTAGAAATTTAGGAACACCATGAGAATCCCCAATTTCGGTACTTAAGGCGGCCGAGATTCGGAGTTCCTTCTGAATACTGGTTCAGAGGATTATCGCTACACGAATCTGAACGGTGTACGAACAAGAAGAGAAGCCCATGTACGTAGGGCACAGTCCTTCTTTAGAAGGTGCCAACAGGTCCTCAGCTAATCAAGAAATTCCCCGCCTTTGTGGAACCGCGAAATTCACTACCGTTTACCCAACAGCCCGCCAGCATTCCCTATTTTAAACCGCACGAATCCACCCCACGCCCTTCCATACTATTTCTTTACGACCCACTTTTGACGCGTTTGCAAAGTTGCTGAAAAGCGCCTATTAGCTTCGTTATGTATCTTTGCCTCTCCGTCCGTCCGTCTGTCTGTCCACATGGAACATCTCGACTCCCACTGGACGGATTTCATGAAATTTGATATTTGAGTATTTTTTGAAAATCTGTTTACAAAATTCAAGTTTCATTAAAATCTTAAAGAATAACGGGTATTTTACACGAACACGTATGTACATTCATGATGACACCTAGATGAATTATTCATAGACTGAGAAATGTTTCACACAAAAGTTCTCGAGAAAATCAGAATACACATTTTATATGCAATAATTTTTTGTACGAATACCGTGCCGTTTATGAGATAACGTGGAAAAATATGATAAAGTCAGACTGGCCCCAGATGACAATATAATGTGGCCCATGCGCTCTGCGTGCTCGATGACTAAGTCTACAGACACACACTCTTGAGTATGTAAGACTTTTTGCTTTTGCACAGCAACAGTGGTTGCAGGAAAGCGCCTCAGTGTCCCGTCTATACATGCATTGTCTCTCTTGTCATACATTCCTCCGATCTAAGCCTAGGTTCTCGAAGTGGCCTGTTACCTTCACGTTTTCCAGCCACAACCTTAAACGCACGTCTCTTCTTACCCATGCGTGCCAAGAAACATGGCCTACACCAAACGTCAACAACAGTCCCATTCCTGTGGTCATTCCATCCAATTCCCACCCCACAAAATACTCCCCCCTCCCCTAGATCCGTATCCATCTCAAACTATTATCCCACCCCCTTTTCGGTCAATAACGAGCGCCGCGGTGGCCTGCGATAGCGCAGTCGGTATAGCGACTTGCTGCTGGACGGTCGGGTGATCGAATGCCGGCGGCAGCGAGATTTTCCGCACCCGTCCAAACAGGCCGTGGGGTCCACTCAGCCTCCTATACAATGGGCAACCGTGCTCTTTCCCGGGGTAAAGCGGCCGAAGCATGGCGTTAATCACCCACCCTATCTTATCGCCGAGGCTAGAGAAAGAATAGACCTATAATCTCCTCCCCTTCTGGGCCTTCAAGGCCTCTTCTAGTGTAGAATTTATCTTACGAGTTGCGGGTCTGTTTGTCCATCATACAACCCATGAAGGTACCAGTTCACAAGATTCATTGTGCTCACGATCTGCGCCGTGGAGCTTAGTTACCACAGCTGCCTCATTGGACGCAGTTAGCACGTGGTTTCTGCGTGTTCTTTATTGACCAGAATGGAACATGATACTCTAAAACTTTTAACATATTTGCATACTGTTGTCCGAATTTCAGCGGATGCAAAGGCAAAAGGCTGTGCCTTTACATGCAAAGCTGGCAAAGAGCGGATGTAGAAGTATAGCTCTACTAACACTCAACCTCAACGCTGGAAGGGGGTGGGTGTTCAATGCTACGCCAAGGCCGATTTACCCAGGGGAAAGAGACCAGGTACCCACCGTACAGGAAGCCGTGTGGGCCTCGGCGCCGTTCTGGACGGAGCCAGAAAACCTCGCCCCCACAGGGGTTGGAACCCCGATTCAGCCGATGTATCATAAAAATTCGCAGCGAAACTGCAAATGACGGATTTCCAATAAGCAGCGTGGAAGCAGCCGGTGAGTGGGCGTGTGTGTAACATAATCAAGCCAACGGGAAGTGGCTAGCAAAAGTGGTCAGATAAAACAATACCCCATTACTATAAAAGATCCATGGTATGTAAATAAATTCTAATAAAAGGCGAGAGGTAAAATTCAAATTTCTGCCTGTACGTGCCATGAAAACGCAAGCGGGGAGCAGGGGTACAGCTTGACTCATCCTTAACCTCGGGACTGGATGGCAGTGAGTGGTAACCTCACGCCCCAGCACCACTGCCCCGGGGTAAGGGTCCCGGTACCCACTGAATACGAGGTTGTGTGGAGTCCATATCAGATCTGTATGTTTTGGAAAGTCTTTCCCTTGTCGGGAATCGAACCCCGTATCATCCAGCACGTGTAGCTACGCTAAGCCGGCTCCAAATAAAATTCAATTCCAATTCCAATTTTAATTTTAAATGCAGTCAAAAATCGCAATAGCCTTATTGCACGTAATTATTTGGCCGATGAAGTGTCACCCGTGGGGAAAAGAACTGGTGTGCCAATTTCTGTCCAACATAAAAAACTGTTACGGAGATTGTTAAAATATTAAAAGATTATACATTCCATTAAACACCAAACCCAGTACACAAACTCTTGCAACATCTGAACAAGTTCATTATAGACTCACTCCAACAATACTTAATTAACAAAAGCACTCCTACATGCTTCGGCTACAATCCGTAGACATCATCTGGAAGCTACAATATTCAAAGACATATACAGTGTTGTTTTGCGACTTGTCAATCGTAAATGGTAAAATATAAAGGTTAATGCCACTCTACTACAGGGTTATTCGTAATTCCCTGACACATTTCACAAAATCCGTACACTTGAACGGTGAAAAGGACTTCAACATACAACCCACATATAGAAAGACAGACACTCCCCAGTTCATTTGTACACGCTACGGGCGGTTAGTTTCTTCGGTGGCCGCCAGGGGAGCAGGTTGCGTGAATGGTGGCAAGGGCAGCAGAGACCAGGCGCTGCTCCGCTGGCCATTAGGATCGCCTGACCTAACG
This sequence comes from Coptotermes formosanus, assembly GCA_013340265.1. Taxonomy (NCBI): domain Eukaryota; kingdom Metazoa; phylum Arthropoda; class Insecta; order Blattodea; family Rhinotermitidae; genus Coptotermes; species Coptotermes formosanus. Next base: position 957,422 of record BLKM01000554.1, on the reverse strand, counting down.
CAATGCGATTTCTTCTTATGAGGGTATGTTAATGACTGCCTTTCTACCGCCTCTGCAAAAGGATCTTCCTGGCCCAGGAAGAAGAATCATCGCAGCCGTCTCAGAAATCGATCGTGTCACCCTACACCGGGTATCGGGGAAAATGGCTGCCGTGTCACAAAGGGAAGAGAAAACTTGGGAAAGAAAACTTCAAGAGTTTTTCTTTCCATCTCTAGGTTGCATGTTACAATGCCTTCCGCCATTCAAGTGTACCGATTTTATGAAACGTGTCAGGGAATTATAAATAACCTTGTATTAAATAACAATGCAGAGTAGTATTAAAATTGTATTAAAATTAGAAGAGTGGCAAAACTTTAAAACGATGCAATTAAATGCCATACTATTGAAAAATTAAAGTTGTTTAAGAGCTAATATAGCTCATAAACAGAATACCTATCCCTACGTAAACACTCCGCGTATGCTCCATGAACGATCTCACTGGACTGAATATGGATGTAAACAAGTTTACGTGAACAGATGCGATGCCTAGCTCATGCGCATGCGCGTTGTGGCTACGTGTCGTGTGCTATTTCGTATATGGGATTTAATTCACTGACGTTGTGTTCATCAGTTCATAAGCCTCGTTGTTGGTAAATCTGTATATTGTAAGATTCTAAACACTTCATACGTGCGTTTTTGTATGCGGGTGTTATTAATACCATCGTGTCTTGTACAGGACCATTCTGATGTTGAAGGTTTAGAATATGCAATGCGCAGGCAGATCGGGGGTTTTAGTTTTCATGTATCTGTGATGTTTGCTAGATCCTAATTGTAACTGTCTCCAGTCTGGCCTACGTATAATGCGTTGCAAGTCACGCCTTTAATGCTACAAATACCATTATATAGATATCTATCTCGTTGTTTTGTTGGGTTCGTAATAAGTTAGTCTATATATTGTACTGGAAGTAGGAAAAGTTATATACTGAAACAGGAAAAGTTGTGTTGAAGTTCGTAGTTTTGAACAGATTAGTAACTTTCCTAATAAGGGGCTATGGTATGTGAAGAGAATCTAGTTATTAGATGAAAGATTTTGGGGCTGGTTTGGGTATGTAGATTGATGTCTTATTTTCACATTCAGTTGAAAAATCAAACCACTGTTTTGTGCTTTCTGCATTACTATATTTGTTTCCGTCATTTTCTTTCTGGTGTTGAAGATCGACTGAACAAAAAACGATACGCCGCTAGCCTGTCTTCTGTGTGGCTAGAGTTAAAGTGTGTGTTGTACAGTATCTGTGGTACGATATGCCGCTAGCATGTCTTCTGTGTGGCTAGAGTTAAAGTGTTTGTTAGTACAGTATCTGTGGTCGTTGGTTTTCTAAACATGTCAATTTCTACTTTGTCTTCTTTTTTAATAAACCGTAAGTCCAGAAAATTTATACAGTTATTTTCTTCACGTGTTAATATGAATGATAAATTGAATGAATGTTCATGATACGCTATTTGATGCAATCACAGAATCGAAAATTATCCAGATACCATCAACGCATCTATTTCAACAGATTATAGTTTTTGTTTCAACCATGTTTAAAATTAGTTGTTTATAGAACTGGAGAAAAATTTCAGCAATAATACCTAAAACAGGAAATCCCACTGCTACTTCATAATTTGGTTTATAGAATTTGTAGCACCATGGAAAAAATTTAGATTTAATATGGAATTTAATAAAATAATGTTCTGTTGTTAAGTTACTGTGTCAAAGTTATTGTAGTTTCTCAGTATTTTAGTGACGTGTATACTTTCATTAACAGGTGCGTTAACATACAGATCCTTTACGTTTAGTGTCATCAGTTTGCCTGATGTGTCAATACGTAGTTCCGCTGAATCATGGGCGAGATGTGTGGATTTCGACGATGAATAAGTTTCGGGCAGTCGTAAAAATTTTTGTTTGTTCAGACATTCTGCAATCTTGTATGATTGTGGCTGGATATTATTAACCACTGGTCTAATATAAACACTGTCCTTTTATGAATCTTCAACTGAGCGTTCGGTGGTGGAGACAGGGGCTTCACTTGCAGTAAGTTTTATGTCTTGTTCATTGACAAATAACGTACATTTTTTAAGTGTTTCTTGTATTTGTTTTTGATAGGTATCCGCGCGTGTCTTTGCTTGTGTGAAACAACTATCCCGGAGGAAGGATTCTACGTCTTGGTAGAATCTATCATTGTCGATTATATTATTTTGCCTTTATCTGTTTTGGATACTGTTACCTTATATTCCTGTATTTTCTTGCATAGTTGTTTCATTGCATATAGCTGTCGACCGTGTGTAACAGATGTATTGCACGACAAAATTTCTTCGATTTTTTCCTTGGTAAAACTCTGTATATGTTTGTACTTCAGGATCAAGATGTCGAATGCATTTCTCGGTGTCTGTCATTAAATTTGTAATAAATTCACTTCTTTGTTTTTTAAAATTATACTTGAAACCCGACTGACAACTGTTAGTTCCTCCTGACTAAATGTTCCAAATTTTGAGCACGTCTGTAAAATGTCGTAGTGTAACGTAGTTTGGTACTTTGCTTACAAGTTCTGTGAAGTTATCTAGTTATTTATAACGTTACTGGACACAGTATCGTTCACGGAATTCATATTAAACTGATGTTTGTATACAGATTCATAACGAATTCCATTGTTTAGCACAATCTACGTGAAAAGTATACAATTCTTCATTGAGCTTTTCCTTTTCTTACAAAACATTAACATCCTGATTTAATCTATGTTCAGTGGCCGTTTTTCTAGCTTTTAGGCTTTGTTTATTATTACCATTTGCTTTGTCATTTAAATATTTAGGTGTAAAATGATAGGTTTTGCATATTTTGTTAAACAAGATGGCTGCAATAGTCTTTAGTAGATTCCCTCTGTTGTTCCAGAAGTCACGGTCAAGAACCTTCTATAACTTCAGATTACTAATCTATGCAAAACTACGAACTTCGACATAAGTTTTCATACTTCCAGTACAATATATAACTTATTACGAACCCAACAAATAGAAACAAGATAAATATATAAACAGTCATACTTACAACATTAAATGCATGAGTTGCAACCAGTTATATTTATTACGAACTGTACTTGCTTTTACGCAACTTTGATTTTTCAACAGTATTTCCTTTAATTTAAATATTTACGTATTTTCCACTTCATTAGTACCCGCAGAATATCCACTCATTCAAGATGTTTCCATGCAGCAATCTAAACGTTTAACACTCTTCTTGTATTATAATTTTAATACAATTTGAACAGCACCATAGACTGTTATTTAATATCAGAATGGCATTAACTTTATATATTACCATTTACGACTGACAACTGGGAAAACAATGCCGTACACGTATTTGAATATTGTGGCTCCCTGAGGATGTCTACGGATTGTAGCCGAAGCATGTAGGACTACATTTGTAAATGAAATATTGGTGCAATGAGGTGATATTAACATTGTTTGTATGTGACAACTGCACGCAAGATGTACATCACTAAGTCTTGCTACATCATTCGTTCGTTTTGTATACCCTACATGTTTCAGTCGCGGCCGAACATCCTCCAGAAAAAACATTTCGGTACGCTAAAAGAGATCTTCAACGTCTGGTCTTCTTTGGTGGGAGAAGAGGCGACTGTTTGATGGAATATTTTTGGCGGGGTACACGGTTGAAAATTAAAAAATTTAAGTTTTAAAACCATGTAAGTAAAACGAAACTTTCTTGAGAAGTCTACAAACGTATCGATATTTTAATGTAACGCTGTATTCAGAAACTGCGTCATAAAACGTTAGTTAAACACACCAACGTCGATAGAAACACGATACTTGCCTTGCCTTATCGACGCCTTGCACTCGGTCCTTTTGATAGGGGTTGACTGCAAGGCTGTCTGTCCAGTGTAACTGGTCCGGTCTGGTCTGATCTGCTAGAATAATGAGGTACCAGTTTTAAGTTTAAAACTTAGGCCCGAACTATTTTTGGAAAACGTCACCGCGTGGATTTAAACTTTCCACTGAGATATCGGGAAACTCTGCTACCGACAGACTGCTTTTCCAGCTTACGCCTTAATCTTGGTAGCTTTTATTTCTAACGCGCTGAGGCTGTTTGTTCATCAGCGCTAGCACAGGCTGTCGCAATCTCAGTGGCCCGACTTAAAGGGAAAAACATCCCCATCTCTCCGCCTCCAGCGACATGTCATAAAGTTAACATGTTAACCGCCACGCTGGTGTTTTAGGTGTCGGTAATTAACACAATATAATTATAAAATGTTGGTGGGATAATTACTTTTTTTCAAGAAACAAAACGGAAATGCATGATTTGAATTTCGAACCTGGGTGTTCAGTATAGCTGCCAATAGAAATTATATCAAAACCAACAAATGCACATAAGTGCATAAAAGTATCAGGGTCGTTCGCAAATGATTGACACTCATCTGGGTTACAAGCTTCCTACTGATGACTGGCCACAAATCACACTGCAGTATTTTAGACGTACTCCTCACCGAGGTCTGTGCACTGTTGCCACCTCTCTGGTAACTTTTGGACAGCAGCAGGGCACCATCTTTGGGGATACTGCGCACAGAGTCGCGGACACCTCTCTCCAGGTCATCATTCGTAAGCAATGTTCTCCCGCGGAGTAGTTCTTTCATTTTATTAAACAACGCATAGCCAGTGTGGCCAAATCTGGAGAATATGCCCCCTAACACGCGCGAAATGAAAGCACTACTCCGCGGGAGAACACTGCTTACGAAGAAAGGTGGAAAGAGGTGTCCGTGGCTCTGTGCGCACTATCCCCAAAGATGGTGCCCTGCTGCTGTCCAAAAGTTACCAGAGAGGTGGCAACAGTGCACAGACCTCGGTGAGGAGTATGTCGAAAATACTACAGTGTGATTTGTGGCCAGTCATCAGTAGGAGGCTTGTAACCCAGATGAGTGTCAATCATTTGCGAACGCTTCTCGTATATTATACACACTGTATACGACCTACATGTTTCGCCCACTCATGTGGCCATCTTCAGGGAGGTATATTACAAATGACAGGTACATCGAAATATTACAGAAGTTTTCGAATCAATGCAGAGATACAAAACTTTAAACTCTAAAAATAATACCTGTTTTAAAATACATATTAAAGATTAAAATACATATAAAAATATATGTGGTTGATTCTACGGGGTAACGGATAGTACGTGTGTACTACGTCGCCATGCAAGCAAGGGTGTGTTGATGTTACCGGTACGGCAGACCACACTGTATATACATTTACATATGTAGAGTTAGAATCAATCACTGGTATTTTATCTTTGTTTTAATCCGTAATACATATTTTAAACCAATGTTTATTTTTTAAAATTTAATATTTTATATCTGTGCACTGATTCAAAAACGTCTGTAATATTCCGCTGTATCTATGCACCTTTGTGTAGCACCTCCCTGAAAATGGGCACATGAGTGGCCGAAACATGTAGGACGTATACGATGTGTATAACACAATTTCATACAATTGTGTGCATTTGTTGGTTTTCATATCATATCTAGTCGCTCAATGCACGATCACAAATCATTTAATACAGTTGCCAACGTTTTGCAGAAGCTTGCTGTCTCCACATTGACGGTCTAAGAAAAGCAAGTCCAAACGTCATTGAACTTCTTTTAAATTAAACCCAGAAGCAGAAAGGGCCTCTGAAACATCACGATTCTAGTCACTGTATCAACTTCGCTGCCGCGGCCTCTTCACAACACAGATGTAGAAGCAAGGTAAAAAGCTGCCTTCGCCCAAACGGTGTGTTTGCACAGCCTGTCTGTAAGTCCTTGATTCTACACGACCAGAGGCACACTGCCGGGTCCACAGAAGCATGGCTGTGGAGTCCGTACACAAAAGCTCCGACTCCGACTCCTCGATTTTTAAAACTCCGACTCCGAATCCGACTCCTTCATAAAAGCTCAATATGCATTAATAACGGTAAACCTATAAGATATTTCATCGCCACCACGTGAATCATCAGGCTACTTTTGTGACTTATAACCTATATTTAAATATAAGTCTAATGGTTACTGTAGCTATCAGGGCCCTGGAGTTGCAGTATCTAGATTAAGATTTTAGATTGAGGTTGGAGTCGGTACATTTTTACCCACTCCGAATCCACCTAAAATTCCTTCCGACTCCGACTCCACAGCCCTGCCCAGAAGCCCGCAGTGAACCGCACTAGAGTTCAGTCGCAAACAGTACGCAACCCTCGCACCAAAACTCCTTCGTTCTATACCGCAGTCACACTGAAACTTGATTTACGTTTCTCATCTCACCTCACGCGCCAATCTAATCTTCACTGTTTCAAACACCCTAACAAATGCAGGTAAAAAATACAAGTTACCCGTGTGTCTGCGTGCCACTGTGAGGAGTTCACATTTTAACGCTCGGTAACAGACAGAGCTAAGTGGTCAGCTTCAAGCTCCAGACGCTTTGCACCCTGACATACAGAACACGGCACTCAGTGGACACGAACGTAAGGAGGTCTAATGTGGTGGCGAATAATCAACTTTCTGCTCCTACCGGCAGCTTCTTTACAACATAGGTATATAGCACACATTATAAAGCTCCTCCTTATGAATATTTCTCACTTCCCATGATTCGTATATCCATTCATACCCTCTTCAGTAGCTTGACCTGCAATATACCACACATGTAGGCCTACAACCATACAATACATAACTAATTGGTCCACTTTCGGAAAATTTAAAATTCAAGATTTGCACGGTCATCATCGTGAAACAAGAAGTGTTACGAACATCACCTGTACTACATGTTTCTACTTACCGACGCCAGGACAGCTGGAGTCAGCACATTTTCTGCCTCCACAATAACACTTTCGAAGCGCATTTCATCTCGGAAGTTACGTTCTACCCATGATGCATCGTGCCGGACGTGAGAGTCGACAGGCATAAACAGCTGAACATCGTCCACTTCCTCTTTCCAGAGCACGAGACCCAGGGAACTGACCAGGCATATGGACAGTGACAAGAATAAGAAGGGCAACGGACGCGTCCCGATTGCCTTTCCCGTTCTGAAAAAAAGCATATTATCATGGTATAAATATGATGAATGGAAGCAGCCAGCATTCTTGTAGCTCTGTGTCTTTGAACGCAAATCAACCACACGTTCTCAGTACTCTGTGGTGGCTCACAACTGGAAGGCTAGAACTACATTCGTAATTTTGGTAGGAAAATATCGTAAAGGTGACCTGAAAAATAGTTCATATCAGAATATTCCAGACATAATCCTTCAGAACCCTAACTCAAACTACCTTCACGGCGAAAGTTTTAAACGCTAGATACTGTTTGACCCTAAAGTTAGTAATCAAATGGGAATATAGCAATTCCGAGGGGAATGCCGCGGTGGGAGGGACGCCGCATTTTTTAATTTCGTGGGTGATGGCCATCCCATGTAGATCGCAGTATATGTGCTTACTCAGTGAGTCTAGGAAGGTGTTGGGAGTGAACGGAGTGAATATCGGTGCTGTTTTACAAGACTTACAACTGATTTTATTGGGCGAGGTAATTATTTCTATGCTCGAAATTTTTCCTAGTGCTTACGAAATGTCTTAATTAGTTCCAGTCGAAATAAATATGCAATCACAACACATCAGAGGTTTCCTGCGTTGTTGACCTTGCCTTCACACCACCTAGCCGCCATAATCTTCAGTCCTTTCGGCATTTCGAGGGGGGGGGGCGGCTTCCCTCCCTCAAGTTTGGGAAAGGCCCCCCCCCCCCGAAAAAAAACTAAGGGAGAGTTGCCACACTTAATTCCAAATCAGTTTGGAAACGTCGCGCACACTAAAAAGTAACTGTTCTACTGCTTTATCTTCCTGCCCCCCGCGTCAGATGTATACATGACCGGAAATTGTTGTGCATTAGCACCAACGTCTTCATCAAGCGGTTCATACAGCTTTTCCTCAAACACAAATATTCGGGGAAGGTCGTTTTACATTGAGATGGCCACAGAGCTCATTGTAACTCACCCTTTACTACTCCAGGCTGCTGTTGAATGTAACATCATCATCACTTGTCCACCGAGTCACTTACAGCCTTTGGATAAGTGCCTGCTTGGGCCTGTACAGAATCATTTCCAAAAACGAAGACGCATTTTGGATTCAGCAGAATCCACAAAGTAAAGTCACTCGATGTCACATGGTGCGCCCCATCCGGTTTGCTTCGAATAAAGCTGCTTCCGTGAGTGTTGATGAATGCTGTTGAGTAAATAGGCGTTTTTCCCTTGAACCCCAACAGAATGCCTGAATATTTCTCCTCCTTTTCTAGTATCAGCGGAACTGTAACTTTAATGGAAACAGCACCTGCACATATGGCTCCAATTTGTGAACCCTCTACTTCAGGAACCAACTCTCAAAATGTGTTACCTATCTCAGCAGCACCTTCAGTAAGTACTCTGAATAGCGCACTGCCTTCTCACACTTCCCGTGAAGAAGTTGCTCCCTCAAGACTTTCAAGATCAGTCCAGTACCGAAAATACCGAAGAAATATTCAATTTCAGAAAAGCAACCTTTTGCTCCCACTGAAAAAGCTAATAATACCGAGGAAAAGCGAAAGGATCAAGAAAATCGAAAGTGTAAACAGTCCCAGAATGTCAAGTCTACACGGTCGGAAAATGCAGGAAAAAGCTCATTAAAAAAGATATCCATATCTAGAGACATGTGACGATTCTGACACGACATGCTGTGAGTGCAGGGAAAACTACTTGCAAAAACTAAGGAAGATAACTGGATTGAATGTGTGAGTTTCAGAAAATGGATGCACGCGTTCTGTTCTCCATATGAAACAAAAGCGTAGACTGCGGTAGCAAGTTACTGCAACAGAAAAACAGCAAGACACAGAAGATGATGTAGAATATTTCCTTCAATATAACTTAGACTCTGGAGTTCACTGGGTTCAAATATTGTGTACTTATGTTGTGCTTTCCATTCTAATGTTGATACTGCTTCTTTACTTTTGAATAAGTCCAACAGTTTTTATTTACTTATCTTGCTTCTTGAATTCACAGGATACTTTCAATGAGCGGCATCTCTCCCTACATAGCGGCATCTATCCCTGCCAAAATGCGGTGTCTCTACCGTCATATCCCGGAAATACGCCGGGAAGACATCTTTCTTTGCCCTGTATCTAAAAGACTTTCATTTCTGCAGATATTTTACACACGGCTCAGTAAAGTAGATGCCTTAAATACAGTATATCTGAATTTTCAGCAGTTATGATGATTTTCGGATTGAGTTACAGCGAAAGTTGCAAATACAGTAGTGGGTTGTCTGTCCCGGAATTACCATATGTAGTGACCAGTGCACAGCCCCTCCTTGTTGCCTTCCATTTTTCTCCCTGTACATTTGTTTCATTTTCCATACACTTTAAATTGATGAAGGTCAAAAAACTTCCTTCCCCACTCGCCAAGCCCATATTACATAAGAATAATTGCCACCGTTTAACGTTAACCTCAGAAGCATAGGGAATTACATGTTTCAGGGTTACGCTGGACAGCATGTTGAGGCACTAGAACACACAGAGCATGGTTATTCTATCCGGTGGAAGCACGCAGCGTTAAATTATACGTTACATTACAACAAAAATGACTGGTTAAAGACATACCTGCCCTCTCGTCAGGCTGAACGCCAAAAACGACAAAAACCGTAACTATCACGGTTGATTTAAACTGCGGTCAGGGACACAAATGGGGCTCGACACCACGACAGACGGGCGGAATGAAAGCTTCATAAGCCTTGCAGTTATGTGACTCTTCTGGATGCTGAAGTAATCTACTTAAATAGCTGAGCGTTTCGGTGGTTTTCTTCTACACAAATCGCCTATTAGTGGGTCCCAGTCACCACGGCATGGCACAGCCTCGGGTTGCGGATGGAGGAACGGCCTCCAATATACATGGCAACTGCGAATATACTTAATAAGCTGTCATGAATTGCTAACAAGGGGTGGTCCTCTAGTTTGGGGGTTGAGCGAGGCGCTAACACTTCCCCACCGTAAAAACAAACAATTCTCAACGGCCTCGGACGTCGACTGACCCTTTGGTACGACGCAACCAATGGAAAAGTGACTTGAGATTCGGCATGTGGAACGTGAGGGTACCGTAGAGGCCTGGGACACTAATGACAGTGGCCAGGGAATTAGCGACATATAAATTCAATTTAGTGGGTGTACAGGAGGTTAGGTGGGGCAACGGACGCACTGAACGATAATACTTTTTTCGATGGGAAAGGAAATTAAAATCATTAATTCGGTACAGGATTTTCTGTATTTCGGAGAACAGTAACAGTACCAGCAGGTATGTGAGTAGAGTTTGTTCGTGAAAGTGTGTCATGTATAGTGCTGACAGGTCGCTGGTATGATATCATTCTTCTGAATGCGCACGCACCGAGGAAAACCCCCGTTTACATGAGAAATTAGAGCAGGCGTTCGAACACTTTCATAAGCCATCAGAGAATTCTGTTAGGAAATTTTAATGCAAAGTTGGGGCAAGGATATTTTCAAACCGATAACTGGGAACGGGAGTTTAAATGCGCACAGTAATGATAATGATGATAAGAGTGGTAAACTCCAACACATCACAAAATGCAGTTCCTAACGGCACGATGTTCCTCCACCGAAACATTTACGTACTGCTGGACCTCTCCTAAAGGGAAGACTCACAGTCAGACTGATCACGTATCGATAGATTGGCGATGGCATTCAAGGACACTCGATGTGCCATCTTTCGGGAGACCTGACTGTGACACTGATCACTATCTGCTGACTGCAAAAGTAAGGGAGAAAGTCTCAGTAGACAAATGCGCGGCACAGGATTTTGACAGGGGGAGATAAAATCTCAAGAATCTAACTGATCTGGAAGTTGTGAAACAGTATCAGATTAAAATAATTTCGAATAGGTTTGCAGCTTTGACAAACTTAAATGATAGCAAGGACATAAACAGAGCTTGAGAAAACACTAAAGATAATATCGACATCTCAGATAAAGAGTCTAGGTTTTTATGGAGGAAAGCAGCATAAACCGTAGTTAGATGAAGAATGTTCACAATTATTAGATAAAAAAGCAGACTAAAATACAGTGGTTCCAGGATCCAAACCAAAGTAATATAAATAACCTCCACAATGTCAGACGCGAAGCTGGTAGACAATTTAGGAACAGAAAGAGGGGATATCTGACAGGTAAACTTAATGATCTTGAAACAAACAGTAAGAACAAGAATACCAGAGACTTGTATAGTGTGCGTGCGCGCGCGCGCGCGCGCGTGTGTGTACTGTAACCGTCGTTAATACGGTGCAAGGCACAACAGTATGCCCGACGAGATGGATTATTCACATTAAGTTTCACAACTTTATTGATCAGTCACTACATTCACTAGCTGAAACGAGTCCACGTTTTATTTATCACTGATGCATTTGCTGGTTAATCTTATACTTTTACTTCATGCCGGCTACAACAGCGATTCCTGAATTCTTTCTAAATCTCCCAAACGACTGCCGTCAGTTCGGCAGATCTTCGTATGTATTGCCCTTGTTTTCTACTCCCCCCTTTGTTGTCTCCAACCCTACACCCTCTTTATTTTATTTCCTTCTGTCCCTCTACCAATATCGCAGCCAAAAACTAGAAGGCCGGAGGGTCAAAGGGTCCTTTCTCGGTGTGACGTTGGACACACACACATACAAAGCAAATATTTCCCCCAGTGTTCGGCTACAACTCACACACTTAGGCCTATATCTACAATCGACCTCGGTTATACCGGCCTCGGTTATATCGGACTTCGGTTTGAACTAAATTTTTTCATTTCCCGGCCGCTTCCCTATGCTTTATCACACTAACTTCATCTGTTACACCGGTCTCTCATATATCGGATCTTCGGTTACTAGTTCTAGCTAACTAATTCCTAGCAATGAAAGAGAGATTATTAGAAGGGTGATCATGAAACCCAGCGTCCCACTGCAACAGCGTACGTAACAGGTATAAGGCAGCGTGTTGTGCCAACTACAGGTGTGTGTGCGGGTAGTGTTAAAAGGCTCTGCTATCAAGAAAACTGACTACTGCTGACTCATCGAAAATGATGAAAATAGTTTACGGACGTAACAACATTAATGAGAAAGGAGGCCTGGAGATGGGATTGGTGTAACGTGTTTGTCAGTCACAAAGCTTCCATACACGCCTTGGGAGACCTAATGTGCCCAGCAAACATCTAGATGGTACTCAATTTCTTGCCACGTTCTTTGAAACATTTCCGGAGTAACTGTCACTACACTTGTGGTAATTCTCTCGCAGATGATGTAAATCTCGGATATTCCTGCGTAAACGCAGTCTTTTACAAATCACCACACAAAAGAATCCAGCAGTGAGAGATCAGGGCTTCGTGGAGGCCACGACCTTTGCCAGCCTTTTCATTCCACCGATTATTACCTCTTTCAGGGCATTTCGCACATCATGACTGAAGTGAAGTAGAGCGCCGTCATGTAGGAACAAAACTTTATCTTCTTCTTCTTGTTCAATGCCATCATTTTGTGAAAGACACGCAACGGTAACATCCGCTGGTAAATTTTTGTCGAGAGAGAGTTTTCAGCAAAAGAGGAACGTCCTGTAACACGATTACGCATTATGCCCCACGACAAATTAATTTTCGAGGAGTCTCGCCCATGCTCGTATATTTCATATAACCGTTCCTGTCCCCAGATGCAACACAGTTGTACCTGTTTTCGTCACCATTCATATTAATAGTCCCAGAATATTACACGAGGTCCCGTTACATTACACTGAATTTGAGAACGGCAAGCCCTCTGTGCAATAAGCATAATCAAATACACCATCTCTTCGGAGCAATAAATTCAGAAAGGGACAACAGGCAAATGCTCGCATTGTTCTTTTTTTTGAAAAAATAGCTGCTGCTGCTGCTGCTGATGATGATGATGATAACAAGAAATACCGGTCCATCTAGCTAGACAGTGCAACCGCCCATACAGCCAGCATTTCAATGGCCGCCTTACTGAACATTCTTGAGGCCGAATAATCGTCATCTTTTGTGGCCCCTTTACCGGATCTGATTCCACCTGACTATTATCGACAAGGATGTCTGAAAGACAGTCACATAAGACAATCTGCATACAGAGGAAAAACGTGAAGAGATCATGCGGCACGCAGTATCGTCAATTATAACCAAACCTGAAATTTCTCAACCGATTTCAGTAAAAATCCTGCATATAAAATTTCACAAAAATCAGTCCAACGGGATCCAAGCAGAGGCGTCTTCTCCAGGTGTGCCAGGTGTGCGGCGCACACCCTATGTAAATTCATCCCCAATATGTGTTTATAAACGCATGATTTAATTGCGCCGGCGAGCTGTTATCTCAGTGTCGTTCTGTAACGCTTTCCCTCATCTTCGGTGCACCTACACCCGAGGAGTTAGCTGCGCTGAACATCCGCAGCACGCCGCTTACGTGTTATTTGGGGGCTGTCGCAGCTGTGCCATGTAAGCGGACACCGCAATCGCAGATAGGCGTGCAGTCTCTCGCAGGTGCTGCTTGCCCACCACTGAAGTTTGTTGTGTGTAGTCAGTGTGTGTCGCACCGCGAAAAATTATCGCGTTGTTATCCTTTTATTATTTCGTACAGTATTTCACGACGTACTCGTATTTAGATAGTATTGTGTCTCCCTTAATCATTCTACAGCGATTTAAGATTGATGAAAATGGCTGAAAATAAAACTATTAAAGAAGTATTATGTAATCCACTTTCTGCGCGCCCGCTACACGGTAAGTGAATAAAGTCGACCTACGCCACCATCCCAATGTAAATAAACTTTACTGTTGGCCCTGTTTACTTTCATCTAACAAATATGAAGTATGGATTAAACGGGCTTCTCAGATTTAAATCATTTGTCACGTGTGCAGCAAAACAGTCAAAATCACAAACTCATGTTCACAGTTATCTACAGTTACAATTATTTGGACCAACAAAGGGTTGACATGCTCATCGACGCTCAAAGCAGAAACGACGTCACCATGGATAGTGAACGAGTGAAAAAGAACAGATTAATAATACGTCGGTTTATTGACGCTGTGTAGTATTTAGCTAATCAAGACTTCCCTTCCGGGGCCACGATGAGTCATCCACATCTTTAAACAAAGGTCATTTCGTGGAATTTCTCAGTGTGTCGAAAAATTACGACCCACCTTTTTGAAAATCATCTGAATTCAGCCACAGTTTTTTGAGGCACTTCTGCAACTATACAGAATTATATCCTAAAAGCTGGGTCAACGGCCTCAAAGAAGAAATAAAAAAAAAAGAAGTTCTAGCTGCTAAATTTGTTGTGATCACGCTAGACGAAATGTTAGCCGTACAAGCGATAAGCTAGTTTGGGTGTGTCAAAAAGTTAGTCGGCCAAACCTCCGATGGAGTTTCTGAAATGGAGGACCATGTAACTGGTGTACGTACAAACAAAATTTATTACGTCATAACCAAATGCACTGTTCACACACTGTCATGCTCAGTCCACAAATTTAGCTCTGCAGCAGAGCTTAGTAATAATCAAGGAGAGCAAAAGTTTTTCAAAACTTTGTAAAAATTTTTTCTAAATCTTCGAAAAGAATAAACACAGTTAATGAATTTTTGTAGAAGAAATTGCATGAAGCAAGTTCTAAAGTTCTATAAACCTTATATACGTAATTTGTAGGAAGGCTAAATAGATTGAGCTAGGTAGCCCGGAAGCGTGTATTAAATGGTCCCCTGTTAGGCACTTATTCAAAATATAATACAAGTTTGCGACAGACAAGAGGGCACATGTTAATTCTTGGCTGAAATCATTACAAGCATGATTAAATTCTTCATGCTTTCCTCCTTCATGCCGTATGCGATTAATTATATGGCAGATAAAAATCCAAACATATTAAAGAAATTTATTCCACACACACACATAATGTAGTGAAAACTGCATATGAGGGTCTCCCTAAAATAGCGCCTGGGTAGCCCCCAAATGAGTTGCGCTACCAACCTTGCTAAAGTCAATTTTATAATTTTATTTTCAGTATTTACGTTTTCTAAAAACACGAATTGATACTGTAATAATTTTTGCTTTCATCAAAGAAGGTAAAGAGAAGGTACATCTGAGGTTTCCAGAAAGTTGAGGCTCCCAGATTTCTAGACAATTGGCACATGAAGGTGGTAAGGTTGTCAGCCCTACGCATCACACGCGTTTACCCCCCAGGAAACATTCCTGGTACTCATTTCTGTTATGTCAACGAAAAATTCCAGTGACACCATCGGGAACCGAACCCGCGACCTTCCGGTTTGTAGAGCAGTGTCTCAACCAACTGCACCACCGCGTGCCCTTTTCATCAAGAAAACTGATATTTAATTTCAAGTAAAAGAAGCTCTTTTCTACATGTGATCTGCTATTCTCAAATTCAAATAATTCTAAAACTTACATTAAATATGGATATTTACTATTTATTTATGTTTTTGAGTTCTGTATACAGTCATTCACTGGATAACTGATGCCATCTCCGTTGATAATGGTAAAATAAAGCTCCTCGAGTACATTTTTAAAAATTCCTGACGAATATTAACCTAATGCTAAAAGGCAGCACACCCATGTTTTATTCTCAGCAGACGCCACTGGATCTAAGGTGTTCCTTCCGGACACATGGACATGATGAAGCAAACAGTCGCATTTCGCAACTTTCTGAACGCAACTAAGAATAAAAATAATAATCTAGACGATAAATTACAAAGAAAAGATCCCTCAAAAAAATAGAAGTAGAAAGTAGCTAGCAAAACCAATGTAACCACTTTCTTATTCTGAGGGGCAGAGCTATTCTTTACCAGGTAATATACTTGCAAAATTGAGCAGCCGGCCTCCAGATATGGAGGGCAGCTGCGAATGTACTGAATGAGCGGTTATGGACAGCCGGCAAAGAGTGGTCCTCCAGCTTACGGGCTGGATGAAGGGCACACAACAACTCGCCGTAGAAAAATACGAAGCAGAATATCCAGCAAACACACAACCGTCAACCAACAAATGCGCTCCTATTATTTTTAGATATCACATAAAGAGTCCCTGTAAGCTTGTCCAACATGTTTCGATCCCCTCCTGGGATCATCAGGGGATCGAAACATGTTGGACTAGCTTACAGAAACTGTAATATATAATAACTAAAAAATAATAAGAGTGCATTTGTTGGTTGACTATTGTGTGTTTGATCAGTGACAATGCAAAGTATCAATAATATAAAAACAGAATATCCAGTCTCGGACCTGGAGAGATTTCTTTGGAGGATGTAATCAGCAAATAATTGACTTGAGCTTTGATAAATGGAATGTGAGAAGCCTGTCTAGGTCAGGTGCACGTAAGACAGTGGCCAGGGAGCGAAGGTTAGCGGGTATACAAGGTGTTCGACAGGACAAGAAAGGCAAAGAAAGAGGATTATCTTTTTCTATGGAAAAGAATATGAACATCCCCAATCAGAGTACTTTTGTACATCAGATAATAGTATCAGCAATTACGACAGCAGAGTTTCTTACTGATATGATGTCTCATACAGTGCTGAGAGGTTACTGCTACGATATTATTGTTCTGAATTCGAATGCACGAACTGAGTGAAAAAACGAATTTCTACGAGCCATTAAGATCATGTATTCCATCACTTTATTATGTACAATTTGAAAATTATTTTTGGAAATTTTAATGAAAAATGGGAGGAGAAGATATTTTCAAAACAAAAAAATGGGAATGACAGCTTACATGAAAATAACAGTGACTGTGGTTTTAGAGGAGTAAACTTCGCCACATCAAAAAAAATCTTGTTACGAACACAATGTTCCAGTGTCGAAACATTCATAAATACATGTGGACGTCTCCTGATGAGAAGCCTCGCCATCAGACTGCTCACGTAATGATAGCAGACGGCATTCAAAAATACCTAACGTACGACCTTTCAGGGTAGCTGACTGCCATCACTATCTGCTCGTTGCAGACTGTCAGTAAGTCAACAACCTGCACAGCAATTTATACGTATAAAGCAATCCCATTACAGGCCTGGACAGGTCCTTTTGTGTTCCAGGAGGTTGAGGCTCCCAGATTTCCAGACTATTGGCACATGAGGGTGGTAAGGTTGTCAGCCCTACGCACCGGCCGCCATTATACCCTAGGCTCATTTCTGTTAGAGGCTTAGTCCACCCCACGACCACAGTGCGACCGAAAGGATTATGTCAATGAAGATTCCAATCGAACCCGCGACCTTCCGATTTGTAGCGCAGTGCCTCAACCACCTCCGCCACCGCGCGCCCCACAACAATTTATATGGAGAGATTATATCTCAAAAAGCTAAGTGAGGTGGAAGCTGGTAACAGTATCAGATTAAAAGCTCCAGCAAGTTTATGGTTTTGGTGTACTTAGATCATAAAGGGGACAGAAATAGGGCCGGGGAAAATGCTAATGTGCACCTTACGTAAGAAACCGAAGCAGATAATATAATTAACTCTCTAGATCTCACCAGTTATAAATGTCAACATACCTTATAATTCTCTATATATCGCAAACCTACCTTCCAGGAGGTCATAATACCATATAGGCCTAGGTCTTGCCACCCACCCGAACATGAATACGCAGCCACAGGCTATATAGTTAATCGCCTGAATATGTAAATTCTGAATACCTCAGAGGGACAGAAAGAATGGACAGTTATCCAAAATATCCTACATCATAATTCATTCTCTAGTAATAACGCTAAAGAACACTACAAGAAACAGAGTAAGATGAATGTAGACTACGAGAATGATAACAACAGAAGACAAGAATGGTTTACCTTCACATTGTAACCGTTGGTTTTGAGTTTGAATCCAGGCAGACATTACGAATCACCAATAGATAAGTTCAACATATAGAAATGTGAGGGAAGGAGGATTTTATTTAAATTAGAAAACTAAATTTTAGATGGATACAAGAGTTAGTTAAGGGAGACCTTGTGACACAGAGGGTAGCTGTACCGGGCAAAGGGCAGGAAGTCATTTGTAAGCTGTCAAAACTAACACGAAAATCTGAAACCGCGAAGACCCAAAAACTTAACACCTGACAGCCGAAGGCAGCAATAAATCGTCCAGCAAATCGAGTTACGCCACCACGCCTTTGCTGGCTAGTAACGAAGAAGTATAGGGGTCTTCAAGACCAAGCCCAAGGACCCTCGCAATTAGTGACTTTGTCACCCAATGGCAGAGACTTTTACGTATACAGGGCTAATGGGAATCTTAAAACCAACGGAGTAGCCAACGAGAAAAATTCAAAATTTCGGGGAACTTCGGTTTCGAAGCTACAGAATTAAAGACAAAAGGGTGTAAGAGTAGTTAATCGTCAAAATTCTTATGGCTCGGTTGTAGTCTGCTGTGTTCTGACAACTAGGATCAAACTTATTAGCAATAAATAATTAATTAAACATTTACCTTACTAACACAAGTGAACAAGTGTAGTTCAATAAGGAGACGTGGAATCAAAACGTTATTACGCGAGACTTCAACATACACCGTTCACCTGGTGCAAGCGTTCCGAAGTGCCGTGTCACATATTCCGTTACTGTGTACTGTGCCATACAGTGTTGATACTGCAAAACCTTACTATTAATAAATAGTGATTGGCAGAGTAACTGTTTGTGTCGACGTACTTCATTTTCACAACATACAGGTTCATTGTTTGTTGTTGGTTCGTTGCGATGTCACATTTCAGTATTCCCTGAGAAACGTTCACGCGCCGACTCAGCAAACCACACACCAGCGAAGGTAAGCAGCCAGCCAAAGCCAACCGCAAAATGTGTTGGAAAAGAAACATTCATTACCAAATTTATTAAGGATACTACTTAAAAATTGCCTCTGAACCCAGAAATTCCCTAAAAAATAACCTAATAATGAAGAAATAAATGACAAAGAGTGGAAATAAATATCTGGCAAGTGGTGTATACTAGTTAGCCTCTCCTGATTGCGGCAAGAAATACGCAGGCCACATCAGCAAAATTTTACGAAAAGGTTTAAAGAGCATTTATTCTCTGTTAAAAATAATAGTAACAGTTCAGAACTCGTGCAACACCTTAAAAAAAGTGACCACTCGTTTAGGAAAATTGAGAAAATTATGTAAGTTCTACATATCGACAAAAAGGTTTTTATACGAACACAACAGAGAAATCCCATATTTACAAAAGAATTATCAATGGTATTCAATTTAACCTTTTGAAGCCTAGCGGTAACTTTACATACCAGCAGATCTAACGTTAAAAAATTCTACGTGGTGCCCACCTTGCGTGTATGTGTTTTGTGTGGGTCTCAGAACAAACAGCAACTTTTGCCTTATAAAACCTTAACAGATTGGTTTTTATAAGCGAAGTGGAAAGTGTTCACAGCGCGGCACGTACTGAGTCCTTATATAAAACAGATACGCTTCGTCTTTAAAGGCTTAGTGACAAACCTACTCTAACACCAAATAAAATCTTCGAAACTATAATAGGAAGTAAAAGCCAGAATACGCAGTTCTTAACCTTTTAGCGCCTAGCGGTAACTTTACATACTACCCGGTTTAACATTAAAAAATTCTACGTCGTGCCCACATTGCGTTTATGTGTTTTGTACGGATCTCAGAACAAACAGCAACTTTTGCCTTATAAACCATTAAGAGATTGGTTTTTATAACCGAAGTGGAGAGTGTTTACAGCGCGGTACGCACTGAGTCCTTATATAAAACAGATGCGCTTCGTCTTTAAAGGGTTAATACGCCACACCCGTTCTTTTAAACCATACAAGACGAGTGAAACACGAATAGTAAGTGACGTGTTTAACACCGGAATTAAAAGATATACATCACGAACTTAACAATTGTATTCTCAGAGCTCTTATGCTTTACAGAATTAGATTATTTTCATAAGTACACTTTAATCCATAATTCGATTCAACATAATATGAATATCCATGTAAGTTTCATTACATTACTAATTTCGTTGTATTTTTACTATACAACCACTAAACGTAAATTATAACTTCCCGACTTCAACTGTCACATATTTTTAATCAACAATTCGATAATGACATACAAGGATTCCCTGACCACACACGTCGTATCTGCCAGACCTATCTTGTAATTGAACACTGCCTTCGTGCCTACTTTATTTGGCAAGATAAGGTAATCTCTTTTACATGATGTACAGCTACCCCCGCGCCATCATCTTCACATGTATAGGCCTACTACAATTAAACGTCTTGTGTTTGTAGTCGTTATAACTTTCATTCTTTTTTATATTTGATTTTTATATTTGATATTATGAATATCTGTAACAAGAATGACATCTCGAACTTGAGTTACTATCGAACGCAGTTTTGAAGTTTTTTTTTACTTTCTTGTACACAGCCTGATGATGGCATATTGAAAGTCGAAACGTATACAGGTAGATGGATTTAAACGATTAAAATATTCAATATATTCAACGGATAAAATAGTTGGTTTTATTGTCGAAATGAAAATATAAGAATGTCAAAATTACAGCTAAAGACAGTCTAGATCAGTAAGAACGGGAGCAGCACACACCATGGTTACTTGTCTCAGTCACTGAATGTATGTGGGGTCAATAAGAGGCAAACTGAAATACAACAGACGCAGGAGTCCCTCAGCCCAGTGCCTCTGAGCTTCAGATGGCTACTGAAAAGGTGAAAAGATACGAATTACCACGTATTGATCAAATTTAGAGCTGAAGAAATTCAAGCAGGAGGTAGGCCACTGCATTCTAAGATCCACACAATTATTAATTCTATTTCGCATCGGGAAGAACTGTCTCAACAGTGAAATAACTTTATCACTGCACCTGTTTATAAAAAGGTGATAAGACAGATTGTAGTAACTATCGATGCTTATCACTGTCTTCAACGACATACAGAACTTTAACAAACACCGTTCTATCAAGATTAACTCCACATGCAGACAAAACTGTTGGAAATCAGCCCGGATTTCGACGTAAGAGGTCAACGACTAATTATATATTCTGAACTCGACAAACACTTGAGAAAAAATGCGAATAAAATCGGGCAGCGCATCAGATATTTACACACTCAAAGAAAGCCTGTGATTCAGTTAGGAGGTGTGGTCAGGGGCAGATGTAGCAGTGCGGT
Organism: Coptotermes formosanus; assembly: GCA_013340265.1. Taxonomy (NCBI): domain Eukaryota; kingdom Metazoa; phylum Arthropoda; class Insecta; order Blattodea; family Rhinotermitidae; genus Coptotermes; species Coptotermes formosanus. Next base: position 936,228 of record BLKM01000554.1, on the reverse strand, counting down.
GGGGTGGGGGGGGGGGGTGAGTGTGGCGGCCATCCCGGGCAGCAGGGTCCAAGGGGCAGCGCGATCGGCAGCAGAACGCACAATTTAAATGTTTTTTCTTATTATCTGCGTGCAGACAAAAAAAGACGCATTTCTTTCGCGAACGCATTTCATTAATATCTATTTACGGACAAACGGACAGCACACACCAATCCCGTCCTCAAAAACCCCATATTTACGTTATTCCTAATGGGCAGAAATCCCCAGCTTTAATGGGCGGTTTTCTGGATCCGCGTATACCATTTCCCGCTGCATTTCTTACGACGAATCACACGCCAAAGGGCTTTCGTACCTTCCTAATTTTAATCTATATAGCTCAATAAAAAATAGCCACGCATACAATTTACGGAATCACTGACCATACGGTCTACTCGTGTGAGAGTATCACCATGAGTGACTGTACTAAAGCACGACAGGCCCGCAGTTCTCCCACCAGTGCTTCACACAACAGAGTACAGGCTCGTGTCGCGCGTTCAACCCAATTCTACCTAATGCCGACATACAGGCAACTGAATGTAAACTTCCACTGCAATTGATCGATCACGTGGTGGAAAAGACAGCAAACAGACGTGACATCTTAAGTCGATGAAATGGCTTCATAAACTGAATACTGACATACATCGACCGTATTTGACATTTTTATTCATCACTTTGCGAGTACTGCTTCCCTTAACCAAAAATTAAGCGACAGATGCCAAGTGGCTTCCGTTTTAGGAAACTGCAAGAGAAAAGGACAAATGCTACAGCAAAAGTTCCGAGTGTTCATGACTGCTTCTTGAAAAGGAATAATTTTCAAGGAGGTTCTGGCACTCCAGAAAAATGGTAAAATACGAGGGCAATTCAAAAAGTAAAGGCAATTTGTGAATTAAGCGAGTACTACCATAGCAGCCAACCGATTGTAGCCGGTTGTAACTCGATTCTGACAGGTTTCAACATGCATCGCCCAGCTCTCGGTTTCAGACCGGCTGAAGCGGAACTATGGAAACGGACGCTGCGCTGTCCGATTGCACCGTCATTGAACACCAGGCCATGATAAGATTTCTTTGGGCAGAAGGGTCAAACCTGCTAACATCCATCCAATAATGTTAGCATAGTACGGTAGTGTTAACTGCATGGGTCAGAGAAAAGTTTACGAATGGGTAGCAAGGTTTAAATCTGGAAGAACGAGTGTGACGAAACTCGATGGGGGCACCCGTCAGCGTTGCACTCTCAAGGCAGCACCAATCGTGCTAACACTCTCATTCGAGAAGACCGACGGATTACTGTGTCTGGAGCTGCTGATATGCCAGACGTCAGCTCTGGTTCTGCCTAAGTTACTGTGGTGTCCATTTCACTTTGTTTGTGGTTAGTACAAGAACTGCCTTCAATTTTTGAATTACCTGCGGATATATGCAGCGTCAAAAATGTGACTGACGATTCGGCTATTTTTAAAAACCACGAAAATAATAGGTAATTATTAATGAGCATAATAATGTGAAACAGTTAAATCCAGAGTGTGAAGTGCTGCAGCTTTCTAACGATACTGCTGTAAAGAACAAGAAAAATGAATAGCGCAGCTCAGCTCCAGTTCCTACACAGAAAGGTGATGAAGTGGTTGCTCTGATCGGTGGCGGAAGTACACAGCGTTCAGCGTTACAAGAAATGGGCAGGTGGCCGTTATGTATTTGTAGCTCCTTTCACAATTTCATGGCAAAGAGAGAAAGAAGCCAACTCCTGAACAGTGACAGACATTTTCCTGATGACGGGACTGAAGCAGACAGAGTAGCTGGCTGACACAACGCGCACGAAGACAACATCAAGTTGGTCATCCCCAGATACAACAGGATGGTACAAAGTTCCGGCACCATCAAGTACAATAATACATAACAACCGGACAGAATAGACTATACAAGATGTCGAAAAACTGAATGGAACACTTCGGAACACAAAAGAGAAGCTAAAAAAGGGGGAAACCAACGCACATAACCACATAGCCGCTACTCACATCGTCCAGAAGTACTTATGAATGACATAAATACAGCAAGACAACTGTAGACTACGTCATTTTAGACATTAAGATGTGGAACCCCAATGTCAATTAAAAATAAGGGTTTAAACAATTTTACTCTTCTACACTTGTACAGTCTTTAGTCAAAAGCAGACGGACTTGCCCATGGTATAATTTTATTCTGCAATACTCGGTTTAACTGATCTGGCAAGAAAGCATGCAATATTGCCTCGTACCACAGTTTTTGCTACGTAACACACCTGAAGATGGTCTGTAAGACCGAAACATGTCGTGTGTATTAAGGGACAATATATAAATAAACATTGTGAATCTATGTTGTGCTGTACTGACGTCATTATTTATCACTGTATTAAACGCCTCTTAATATTCTGCGGACATAAGGCAGAGGTCAAGATAATATAAACTAATCAGCTGTCCATGATGTTGCAATCATGTCCTCAGGTGCTGGGGTTACCTGTTTGTTCATTCGGTGTGAATAATTTACAGCTAGTTCACCCACAGAAGACTGATGTCCAGCTTCTAATTACAAATTATACATAAAATTTCAGTTCCTACCACACGCAGAACACAGTCTACCTCCATCAGAAAAACCAATCAGTGAATATTTTGGGAAATAATCCTTATCTATCTCCAGTCTGTACCAACAAGCTCAACACAACTTTTTGTTTTCCAGCTCTTTATTGCTAATACTGCTACATGTTTCGGGCGCACAGGGCGTCTATAATCCTTATAGAAATAATCCTTGTTTACTGCATCACATGATATACGTAAGCACAATGAGTGTGCAAAACGCAGTTTGGTAATGTTACAATAGGTATTGCACATATAGTAGTTACCACACGGCTTGCAGAGGTCACAATTCTCTGAAGCTCATACGCTTGTCAACAGCAAGGCCAAAGGTCATACTAAGTGAAACGCCTAACGGCCTAAATTATTGCGTATTATTTTACAGCGTATACACACACACACACACACACACACACACACACACACACACACACACACACACAATGTACAAACGTGGCCGCAGGCCGCATAACAAAAGCTGGCGGGCCGCGGATTGGAGACTCATGGTCAAGAGGAACATCGTCCGCAGCTATTTCGAAATAGGCCCTTTCGGACATACAAGAAAATGTATTTACCCACCCCTGCTCTAAGAACTACATCCATCAAAAGCAGAAAATCAGACTGCAGATTTTATACGTCAGAGATTGTTACTGGTGTGGTACAAGCTTCAAACGCATATACAATATTGCTACTGCAGCATGTCGCTAGGACAGGGTGCACCCACCTTTGGCAGACCGAGCGTGTACCGCAAAGCAATGGGAAAAAGAAAATTTCACTCAAACTGCTCGACCTTAACCTACGTTACCAACTAATGCGGCCTGTAGGCATAAGCCCAAATACGGGGTTTTCATTATACGACACTGCGTAAGCTCGGTGTAAATGCCGAACTAACCTCGGCCGGCCCGCTTTTACAAGCACGTTCGAAGCGCCTTGACTTGGAAACGCCAAGAAGCCAGAAAGTGTGCTGATAGCGTAACGTTTCTGGCGCGATTCCTTTCGTTCAGCGCACTCGAAAATTACAGAAATTACTGAACACAGTGCTGTAAAAGCCTTTACTTTATCTACACATGTTTGTCTACAACGTTTCTCTTACGAGAAATACTCGAAATATGTGAAGAAATTCCACTTCGTCGTCCCATAATCCACTCAATCCATTCATTTATGTTCATCTGATTTCAACAAGAACCGAAATATATCAATACATTTTGGTACACTTAATACACAATTCCATAAGACTCCGTTCCGTGGGTCTCGCATATTTGCATGTGGAAGGACAGATAGAAAAGGCATAAGTAACCGGCGAATCAGACAGAAAAAAAGGTAAACGGGACCCTATACAGGCCTAAAGACCCAAGGGGGAGTAGGTATACCTCTGCCCTTTCATTAGCCTCGGGGCTACAAGGGAGTGGGGGGGCTAGCCCACGCCCCGGCCGCTTTACCCCCGGGAAAGAGCGGGTACCCATTGTACAGGAGGCTGAGTGGTCCCCAGGGCCGGTCTGGACGGGTGCGGAAAATCTCGTCCCCACCGGCACTCGATCCCCGGACCGTCTAGCCCGTACTGAGTCGATATACCGACTGAGCCATCCCGGCCTAAGAATCAGACAGAAACGGCAAAAGTAATAGGCGGATTTTAAAACTTTTCTTTGCAAATGCGCCATACATGTACTTGTTTTAACCCAGGGGTGCACGAATTTTCCAAGTCTAGCAGCAACCCCAAAATTCTAGACGCCTTATGGGTGACATTAGGTAAGTTCCATACTGAGGACCCACGAATACCGTACGCCACCGTACGAAATTTAGTGGCCACGGCCGCCTAGCACCCGGGATTTTAGCACCACTGTGTTAACCTACCTTGTGAATCTCACAAAAAAAAATCAGTCACAACCAACTTTATCTCTTTATTTAGAGATATAGACATTAAATTTGGTTGTGACTGATTTTTTTGTGAGATTGAAACATACGCCAACAGAGATGTTAAATATCAAATCTAGCTTGTAAAACTGCAGACATCTGTAGGTAAATACAGTAATTTTGCCGTCATCCCATGTACGAACGAAAGCCGTTATCAGAGTGGCCACGATATTACAACAGTTACGCCACATCGCGTGTTACACGAAGCATATACGAGTAGCAATGTTAAATGTTGCTGTAAAAAGACACTTGTTTCTTTGTAAACGCACACTGGAAAGCTCTGTTATTTCACCAGCACTCTACGCATTTACAGTGAAATGTACACTCCTAAAAACAATCTTAATTCCAAAATCAATAGGACTTAATCCTAGAATTTCAAAACCCTTAAAATTAAATGAATGTTATCTCCGACCTCCATGGTTCAGGCTGCAGCACGTACCAAATTCAAGGATACTTCTAATGGCCCTCCTCGTCTTTCTCATCTGCTGTTGTATACTGTCGTCCAATCTGACAAGTGGGATATATGCTGTCCAAGGCCAATATCCCGGCGTCACACCTGGGACAGGTCACTCCACGATGGGGCAATAACTACAGGTTTTGCAGTCAAGTTGGTCGCGAGTTCGTGGTATAATGAAAATTTATGCAAATGCAAACTCGGTAATAACGTCACGAACGGGAACGCAAATCGAGTGTCGTTCTAACCAAAGAGTATGGTAACAGTAAAGAAATATATTTCAGTACAAACTGTAGTCCTGTGGGCATATTACTTAAATTTTAAACCGTGATGTAATTTAAATTTAAATTACAATTAAAATTTCGGAAAACAAAAATTACACTACTATAATTGTAAATTAGCCTACGGGTTTACAACAAAAATTACACTACTATAACTGTAAATCAGCCTACGGGTTTACAACAAAAATACTAATTCATACCACAGAATATCTGCCGCTGCAGACGAGGAACCACATAAACCGATGTCGTTCGTCACGGCATTCGTGTGTATTTAGAAATCAAACTGTGTTCGCAAAATGTCAGCAGATTCGAAGTCACTCAAGTGCCGGCTTCTTCGCGCAACAATGGATGCAAAGGCAAACACACAGAATAGTTCGTTTCGTCTTTAGATTCAATTAAACTTTCCACAAGCCTCAGCTGAGCAATGGGTCAGCTCGCATGACAAGCCAAATCAAATCTGAACAGGATCTTGTTACACTGCGACCGGTTCTCTCAGCCAACCTCTATTCTTGTTGTTGGGTCCCTTTCAACTCTTTATCATACACAGACATACATGCGTTCTTCTTCCCCCCGTTCAGATGAGAAAAACGGCCAGACACGCAGTAAAGTACAAATTGTGCTGAATGTATGGTATAACGCAAGCACGAGGCCCCTCATTCTTCCCTGACGAGACCTCAGACAGGTAATATCAGTCATCTTCCCTTTCTGCTGCCTCTAGTGCAACAAAGATTTCCTGGACTGTGATTATAAGTGTGACGATACCGCATCATTGCTGCTTTTACTGGATGCTGGCTCCATTTATACGTTACGTGGTCGTCTCAAGTGATGCTCTCTGTGTTCAGCAGGGCTGTGGAGTCGATACACACAACTTCCGACTCCTTCATAAAAGCTCAATATGTATCAATCATGGTAAACCTATAAGATATTCCATCACCACCACGTAAATCATCAGGCTAATTTTTAGACTTACAACCTACATTTAAGTACATGTGGAATAGTTATTGTTGCTATCAGGGCTCAGGAGTTTTTGAGTATCTAGTTAAGATTTTAGACTGAGGTCGGAGTCGGTACATTTCCACCGACACCGACTCCACCTAAAATTCCTTCCGATTCTGACTCCACAGCCCTGGTGTTGAGGGATGTGGCTTTGCCGCGACAGCGAGTTCGAAACGTCCCGAAGCAATTACACACCCACAAGGTGCAACCACCCAGAAGACCTCAATACGAAAACAAGTCTGCAACTACTAAAGCCTTTCAGCTAGTGTTGTTTCCAGTGGGTGGGTAGTGCGCCAAGGGCCCCACATGATTATGACACAGAGAGCCGCTTCTTCTGTCTCGCTTTCTCCACTTCTTCGCTTGGTACAATAGCGACGTGAAGTGTGGCTGCACTATCCTTGCATTACTTAGCTAAGAGGGGCGCTGCGCAGTAGAAACCACATTAGAATCATCCCTAACCCTTCAGCAAATGCGCTATACGAACTGTATATAGCAATAACAAGTTCCTACAAAAAAAACTGACCAGTGTTCCCTTTGTTTTTAATACAGAAGCGAAGTCATTTCTTCCATTTCCGTGGTCACAGGGCGCAATACTAGCCATAACATAGACTTTTTTTTTTCACTAAAATCTGATTGACCCTACCATATGTTTCATTCTAGCACACACAGTTTTTGTCTTATTATCAGCAGGCCGAACCATTAACAGGAGCGCGTGCGTGCGCGAGCAGTTTACTTATTGTATTGCTTTCCATACCCTGGGTTACTAAAATTTACGCTGGTTAAAATTAAAATTAACTTAAAATCAACTTAAAATTGAATATTGCCTAAATGCCAGACTAACACCGGCACACATCCAGTTGAATACTGCCTAAATGCCAGGCTAACACTGGCACACATGCAATTGAATACTGCCTAAATGCCAGACTAATACCGGTACACACCCAAACACAGGGCTGTGCAGTCGGAGTCGATAAAAATGTACAGACTCGGACTCCGACCTCAATCTAAAATCTTAACTAGATACCCCAACTCTAGAGTTCTGATAGCTACAACAACCATTAGACTTGTACTTAAATATAAGTCATAAAGTCTAAAAACTAGCGTGATGATTGAGGTGGTGGTGATGAGATGTCTTATAGGTTTACCATTATAAATACATATTGAGATTTTATGAAGGAGTCGGAGTTTTAAAAATTGAAGAGTCGGAAACGGAAGTTTTATGTACTGACTCCACAGCCCTGTCCAAACACGCAACTCCACCTTCAATAACAGCGCGGTGTTAAATTAACACACCACTGAATCTGAACAGCATGCAACCGAAGAATAATCCTAGACATCGTGTTGATAAAAGTGTGCAGGCAAGGTGCAACGACTAGGCTGCCAGGAACAATATTTACTAACATCTCAGGCTCCGCATTAAAAAAAGACTAAGACGATACACACAATCACAATCCAGTATTTGATTTTGTGACGATTTTAAGTTAATTTTAAATAATGTAAATCTGAAAGACCAAATGTGTGTGTAAGGCAATGCAGTTAAGTACACACTGCAAGCACACCTGGTGATGGTACAGCCGTATCGTAACACATAGTCTAATTAGGTAAAAACACACTAGGGGGTGTGGTGGGGGGCCATGATGAGAGCTGAAGCAAGTCCTAAAACATTTGACGTGAGGCTTGCACCACCACCCCTCTCAAACGTAAGTAAACTGTAAACAAAAATTAAATTCCCATCATTAACAAGACAGAATGCAAAGACTTTTTGTCCTAGCATCAATTTTCGTGCCTACGTAGGTGAATCATTTATACGGCCCGAAGAGCTTAATGAGTGTGGTAACTAAGCTTGGCCACTTTTCTTAATTTAGAATAATCTTGTCGTAATGACACCCACACACTTCGGATGATTAATCAGCGTTTCGAATAAGTTCGTTTTCCCTTTCGACACGGAAATTTGTAGCTCTTTAGCCCTTTACAACGGCTGCAACATGTGGCTGTCACTGATAGCATGTGGCTGTGTGACAGACAGGTACGTACGTGCATGCAGTTCATCAAAGTAGGCTATAAGTAGTCCCTGGTGTACATCTTTGTCATTAATTATGCATAATCTGGAACACCTCTTGGCACTCCTAAAATTTTACGTCCGCAGCGTCAATGACATAACTACACACAATTTAAGTGGCGCATATACACATGTAACATAAAGAGATACATGGCTAAATAACTAATCGCATAAATGAAAATAAATCGATCAATAAATAAATTATTTGGCGTTTGTTACGTGTTCAAATGAATGGACCATCTACCTTAGTTCTGTCAATACACGTGCATGTTTTCACACACCGGACGTTTGTCTTAAAATTTCCAGTTAATGTAATGACGCAATTTACTTTATGCGATACATACCTGACACTGAATTCACGTCATATTTGTGACCACACTTTACAAAGTACCAAAAAAAATATATTATCTTTATTCCATACATCCGTAAGCTCACCTGTAAAACGCCAACTCAAAATTCGTGGACCATCTTGCTGGTAAGTCACGAAACCACTTCCGCTGTATCGAGTGTTTACGTGTTGCCATAGTAGCGCAACCACAATTATAGCATCACTTATCTTCAAAAGATTATCACCAACATGCACGAGTTCTAAGCTGCACACATAACAGCACAACCACACTCCACTACGACTGCCATCGCTGCATTCACTGAACAATACACCATTGTGCCTCGCCTTTGCCGACACCAGAAATTATCAGCGACCACCGCCTAGATAGCAGCACTTGTCGCAACTGATCGCGCAGCTTCTCCGAGAAGCATCGACGCCTCTGCCCCTTTCCCCCGCAACAATACCGACAGTAATCAATTCTATTGGAAAATTGAAATAAAAAAAGATTGAAATATTCCTATAATTAATACATCAACCAACTTATTCACTTAATAAAATACTCCATACAGAGTGAAAATAACCGGAAACTTCTACCTGTAACGACTTATTTTCAAATTTTGAATTTACAGCATTATAATTCGTTCTTCCTCCATGCCACTTGTGTGACCGCTTCGCAAAACATTGTGGCCATATTTTGCTGGCAGTTGACAATATATTTCTGCCCTTGACACCTTCAGCCCCCCCCCCCCCCACAAAAACCTGAATCACAGCAATCTTGGTGTACATAGAAAGGGGAGTGGTTATGTTAAGAGTGGTACAGGGTGTGGCAGAAAAACCTGACGGTTTTCAAAATGAAATAATACAATGACGTTTAATTTATTACGCAAGTTATTATCACTAAAGAACTCAATACGTGCCATTTTATGTTTCGAAAATTTTGTCATTCAGACGTCCCCCACCATTTCTCAAACACTGCTCCAGTCTTTCTCAGTTTTTCCATCACCTGGCGAGTCATCTGCTCCAGGATTGCTGCGACTTCTTCCTTTATTCTCCGCTTTAGTTCCTCCATGGTTCTAGGCTTAGAGATGAAAACTTTATTTTTGAGATATCCCCATAAACAGTAGGGCCATGGAACATCACCACCACGACAGATAAACTGCTGTGGAAACATTTCTCATGTGCTTCCATTCCACTTGTCTGGTTCTGTGACCAACAGAATGACCACTACTGGGAACCCAAAAATCCACAACAGCTCCATCAGCGCCCTCTTGTCAGGGAAAAATTGACTGTCAGGTGTGGGATCATGTCTTTCTTGGGTTCTTGGCCATTGCTTCTTTGAAGACAACGAAGGTGCAGCGGTTATTGTGACATCTGACCGCTATGTGGAAATGTTACACAACTTCTGTGAACCAGAGTTACATCATCGTGGAATTGATTTCCCTTTAGTATGGTTCCAAAAGATGGCGCAATAGCCCATACAAGGGCATCAATGAGTGTTCTGCCAGAAATTTTTCCACAACACATCATTTCCCATGGCGGAGATGTTCCACAGCCTGGGCGTTCATCTGATCTCTCTGCCTCTGAATACTTTTTATGGTGGTATCTCAAAAGTAATGTTTTCATCTCTACGCCAAGAACCACAGAGGAACTACAGCACAGAATAAAGGAAGAAATCGCAGCAATCCCAGAGCAGATGACTCGTCAAGTGATGGAAAATTTCGGGGAAGATTGGAGCAGTGTTTGAGAAATTGTGGCAGACATCTGAGTGATGTACCTTTCAAAACATAAAATGGCATATACTAAGTTCTTCAGTCATATCAATTGCTACATAATAAAGACGAAATTTTATAATATTATTTTGTTTTGAAAACTGTCAGGTTTTTCTGCCTCAATCTGTATAACATGCCAAAAACTGATCACAGAAGTTGTAACTTGAGTCACAGCTGCAAAGAAAAACACTTAACATACGCATGCGCAACTAACAGTGTGGCCAACAGAATAAAAAATTTAAAAAATGGCTGTGGGTATTTTCTGACTCTTGTACATGTACCTAGAAATCATGGCAACAAAAAAAGTAAGTGTTGAGTTTTGCCTCGAACTCCTTGTATCTTATGCAACTGTAAGGTTTCTGTATGGTCTTGTTCACTCCCCTCTGAAGGGACCCCACAAAGATCCCTCTCCAGGTTGCTAAGCTGTCCTCTTACATTTCACTCTGTTAGCAATTATAGTATAAGAAACAGTGAATCACTCTGTTAGGTTTAGAATCAGTGCCATTTTAGCCATTAGTGGGGCATTTTGTCCACATTTAAAATCACTGCCACCCTTGGCTACCATTGGGATGTTTTATCCGTGTTTTAGTCCATGAATAGTTCATCTCATGCCCTTGTGCCCACACACATTTACAGCTTTTACATCCACAGTCACTGGTCCATTTTATTCTATGCCCACTCTTTTAGCCATAAAAAAAATCATGGAATTAAACAAACAGGAGCTAGAACAGACTGCACAGAACAGATGAATATTAAAAAAGCAGATGGTAAGTCTATGGAGGTAATGTCTGGGAGCTCTATGACCACTTGTCAGTCTATAGGTCTTTCCATATTTCTATGTGTAATATAGTTTCAACCATACCCTATTAACATCAGGGTTTTCCTACATAAGCATCAGAACTGGGACTTCAGACAGGTGAGTGAGGGAGTAGCTTAGAGCGCAACACACATATGGGTGCAAGGAGTGACAAGTTACAGTAGTAAGTGCTGTACATTTAAAGTTGTCCCTAAGCATACCAATAAGGCATATGGTGGAGTGAACATATAGCTCCTCATTTTCAGCACTAGATGAAGGAAAATGGTCAGCTTCACGCCCAAGAAAAAAGGCCGCCACTACCCATTGCGCAGCAGGCTGCTTCGGCCCCACTGCCAGTATGGAGGCTTTGATGAAGAAAAAATCTCTTTGCCTGGGCAGGAATCAAACCACATTTCCAGAGTTGTGCAACCCACAGTCTAGTCATTACACCTACTACAATACCCTGGCCCCACACATTTAGGGAAAATAAGAGCAGATTGAAGTCGGGGGATGCTTGCTATCATTTGGTGCAGAATCTTTTGTCTTCCAGGTTGCTATCCAAAAACCCAAAGATTAGGGTATACAGAACTATAGTTTTACCTGTTGTTTTGCATAGGTGTGAAACCTGGTCTCTCACACTGAGGGAGGAACAAAGACTGAGGGTGTTCCAGAATAGGGTGCTGAGGAGGATATTTGGGCCTAAGAGGGACGAGACGACAGGGGAATGGAGAAGACTACGTAACGAGGAACATAATGACCTGTACTCATCACCAATATTGAGTATGAGTACATGTGCGTCGAGCCCTCACGGTCCTGTTGCATGTAGGCCTTCACAGGCCCTTTGTGCCCCCTCATTAGATCTAAGTCACAAGAGCCCTGTCCTCCTAAAGAAGTTCCAGACAGCCCTTAGACTCAGATCTCTCACATTCTCAGGGTCCAAGAAAAAGGATCCCAGATAGATATGTCTGAGTGTTGCCAAGGCTTCACACCCACACAGTACATGGGCTGAGGTTTCCTCTCCAGCCCCACATTTCCTACACAAGGGACTATCTACCAGCCCCATTATGTGGAGATGTCTTCTCAGGGTGTTACGCCCAGTAAGGAGGCCAATAACAACCCTGGACTGTGCCCTATTAAAGAACATAAGCACAGTCCTGGCCGCAGTACTAGGGCCCCAGCTCAACTCTTGAGCCTGTCTCATAGTGCCAACCAGTCCCCGCCATCGTACCAAGTGCTGTCTATTCATCCAGCACTGAATATTTCTTCTTATGCATTGCCTCGAGACCCCCACAGCCAGCTCTGGTCCCAAAAAGTGGTGAGCAGAGCCCTCCCTTGCGAGCTCATCGGCAATTTCATTTCCACGTATTCCTGAATGTCCGGGGACCCAAAAGAGTCCCACAGAAGGGTAAGTTGAGTTGTCATCTAACGCCTTTTGGCACTGTCGTACCAAAGGAGACGTTGTTTTCATGGCCTGTAGTGCTTCCAAGGCCGCTTAACTATCAGAGCAGATACTTATGTGTTTCTCTGATCTGGTTCTGTTTTGAATTTCATAAACACAGGCCAAGATAGCACAGATCTTGGCCTGGAAGACAGTAACATATTTTCCTACAGAAATACTGAGCCCCCTGCCCTCGGATTGCCCATAGACACCGGCCCCAGTCCTCCCATCCCGCATTCTGGACCCACCTGTATACCAGATGAGCCCTTTAACAACAGGTGGGGGCCCAGTTCCTTTTGTCCATTCTTCTCCAGTCAGTAGAGTAACCCTATATTTGGGTTCAAAATTATATGCTGGCCTCATAATGTTGTTCCCCATACTAAATATGGGATCCAATTTCTGAAGCCGCTTTATTATGGTACTATTATCATGATCAGGGTGTAGGTAAGACCACCCCCCTAGACTCCAGAGCCGATGCGCAGCCAACCTTGCCTTGCCCTCCACCACTAAATCAAGCGGCAGGAGACAAGTGAGTGCCTCCATGGCACTCATTGGCGTAGTGCACATAGCCCCGGTTATCCCCAGACAAGCAAGTCTCTGGACTCTACTTAGATGTTTTTTGGCAATGGATGTCTGACACCCAGTCCACCATATTAAAGATGCAAAGGTGATGGATGGCCTAATGATAGAAGTGTAGAGCCAATAAACAACCCCGGGTCGCAGGCCCCACACCGTACCAAAAGACCTTCTACAGGCCCACAAAGAATTTTGAGCCTTCACCACCTTGTTGTTTGTATGCTCCCGCCAGGTCAGCTGGGAGTCTAGGGTCACCCCCAGATACCTGACCAACTCAGAATTGTGCAGAGTGACTCCAAAAAGAAGAGGTTCAAAGAAACCATCCAGTTTCCTCTTCTTTGTAAAAACGACAAGGTCGGTCTTGTCTGGATTAAATGACTGGCCTACCTCATTGCACCACTTCTCTACAGTGTGAAGAGCCCCCTGCATGAGCTCTGACACCGTGTTTGGGAATTTCCCTCCTGCCAACAGACAAATGTTGTCGGCATAACCTTGACAATATACCCCGCCCATATTGAGCCTTGCTATCAAATCCTCACCAAATATTACTCGGGTAATCAAATTTAGAAGAATGAGATGGGCGGGACATGTAGCATGAATGGGGGGAAAAGAGAGGTGCATACAGGATTTCGGTGGCAAGACCTGACGGAAGGCACTCACTTGGGAGACCCAGGCATAGATGGGAGGATAATATTAAAATGGATCTTCAAGAAGTGGGATTGAGGACACAGACTGGATTGAGCTGGGTCAGGATAGGGGCAGGTGGTAGGCTCTTGTCAATGCGGTAATGAACCTCTGGGTTCCATAGAATGCAGGGAATTTCTTGAATAGCTGAAAAACTCTTAGCTTCTCAAGAAGGCCTCTGCTCCATGGAGTTATGTCTAATACATGAAAATTCATCTCTTTGTAGCATACTTCACTTTGTGACACACAGAGTCACAAGCGCAGGCTTCTGGAGGACAGTACTGCACCAATACCTGGATGAAGTGCTGTGTGGGAGTTCAGCAAATTTTTGTACTAATATCAGGCTAGATAAAGCTGCAGTCCCACTCTCCTTTTAATGAACAGTAAACATGACACAAAGGCTTCTCAAAAACGCATAAACAGGCTTTGCATACTAGAAGTGAGCAAATTTTATTCATACACATAGATCTATATGTGTGAATAAATTTGCATAACCATGAATTTGAGGCTTCATTCAGTTCACAGGCTGAAAAAATAACATTTATGGATTCAAGTTTGTGTGTGTGTAGCGTTCATGATAAGAGCAATTAGTGTACTGTAACAACACTTTAATACATGACAAAAACAGAAGTATAATTAATAATTTTGTTTTCACACTTCTCCTACTTGTAATACAGCCACAACTATTACTGTTAAGTGTGCTGTAAGTTCTCAAATTCTGAACGATTAACATCAAAGTCTTTCATAGTTCTTTGTAGAATCCACCATTCTCCAAGGAATCCAACATCAACAATTCGTTCATAAAAATTCGAAAACTTTGGTTCTAGGTAATCACAATGTGCTTGATAAAGCCCAGATGATTTGTCATAATCACTGATCCAGATAAAGTTAATGATACCCAGACTTAGCATCCGTAGTACACCCATGTTGTGACACATTTCAAGAAACCTGAGATGACTGACAGCTTGTGGATTACGAATTGACTCTCCAATCAACATCATCTCATTTGAATGAAAGAGAAATTTGTCACGAAAAGTCCATTCATCTGGATTTCTATGTGCACAGTATGCCATAAAGCCTAGCCCTGTAAAAGAAGTAGACTGTCACTCACGGAAACTACACAGATGATCCACAAAATAAATTGTAAAACAACCTCTACATCAGAGGTGCACAGATTTTCCAAAAATCTAGATGCCACGTAAAACTTCCAGTCATCAGAATGGTGATATGAAGGACATTCTGAGGATCCAAAAATGTTGGAAGCCACCATACAAAATGTAGTCGCCACAATGACCTGTCACCTGGGATTTGTGCACCCCTGCTTGAAGTTATCAAAAACTTGGGGATTTCTTCTGCTGCCAGACTATAGTACATTGTACCCATACCATTGTTTACAGAACACATAAAAATAGTGTTAAGCAGGGGACCTCACTACAAGTTATGAAACTGAACAGTCAATATTGGTACCCCCGCCAGACGTAAGAATTAACAATAATAATATAACCACATTCTGTCTAAACACAACTTTATTCTCAAAAATTAAGAATAGCTACATGTTTTGGCTAGCTGAAGTAGCCATCATCATGCTGAACATGAAGAAAATAAGAAGGAAAATTTACAACTGCAATTAACGGCCTCACATCTCAAAACTACAAAGGGGACACTATATAATGCATGCAAACATGTAAAGGACATGCAGCTTCAAGCATAATAGCATATCAAGTTAAAACTGTTTATTAGGTAGATGGTTGTACCTGTGTGTTGAATATAATAAAATGAAGTACTGTATCTCCAACAATTAAATTGAGGGCAGTGTAGGAACATTTGCGCAGAGAGAGCTTGCCTTCATACTCGATACAACTGAGACGTGTTCAAGTTGAAAAGCGCTGCAAGAAACTCACATGAAGTGAACCTTATGACTTGACAAGGAACCCATAACAGACTTGTGCTTAAAGCCAGAACACAATAAGAAGAAATAAAGCCTTATATGTTTGTTTTAGATATAGGGAACCACCATAAAATTCAACTTCCTGTAAGTTTTTAATCTAGTTTTGTAACCCAATTTCAGTCTAACTTTTTAATTAAACTTCCATTTCATCAATATTGAATTTTAACCAACGTAATTCGCTATTAAAGCACCCGATACGATTCCAAGTCTTGCACAGATAACTAACAAATGATAAAATACTATTTGAGTAAAATTAACTACACTCCAGTCTGCTACCACTGAGCCAGACACAGGCTACAAGCCTTCAAATGCATTCATACAAGCTGTCTCTGCGTAAACTTTCCTACGCTGTCCTCAATTTAATTACTGGAGACACTACATTTTATTATACAGTAAAATCTGCAATATCTGGTACCTCTGGGACCGAATGTTTGCTGGATATTGCAATTTTCCAGATATCAGAATATTATACTTAATATGTATCTTAATGTACCTAGCAACCTCATGGGCAGACCTAACTGTTTAACTTGTCACTTGAAATCCTGTCCTGTTTTCCATGCTGCAGTTTCTAGTCCTTTTCACCACTACTTACCTAGCAAGGGGCAGTGGCATTTGCCCAACATATCACAGTCAGTCGCCCCGTATTTAACTTAAAACTCTGTCAATTTGCCAGTTAATAGAGATTTCCGGATAATGCAATACCGGATATCGCAGATATTACTGTATTCAGCACACAGCTGTAACCACCTCCCTAACAAACAATTTTAACTTGATACCTCATTACACCTGAAGCTGCATATCCTTTACATGTTTAGGTCTATTATATATCGCCTTTGTCAGTCTGAGATCTCAGACCATTAAATGCAGCTGTAAATACTCCTTTTTATTGTATTTATGTGCAGCCTGATAATGGCTACTCTACCTAGCCGAAACTTGTAGGTGTTCTTAACCTTTAAAAGTACACTTGTGTTTAGACTGAACAATTTTATTACTCTTGGGGTACTGTTAACACAACAGGGATGAATCACCTTAAGATTGTAAAACTTAACACTGCTTTTTCATATTTTTAAAGGTTTGCTGTCCTCTATGAAAAAAGACAATGCTATAAAATAACCACCCAGCCCACACCAAGAAGTGGCAGTACTTGTGGGAATTCAATAAACCAGGGCTCTCAAGTCGGAGTCAGAGGGAATTTTAGGTGGAGTCGGAGTCAGTAAAAATGTACCGACTCTGACTCCGACCTCAATCTAAAATCTTATCTAAATGCTCCAACTCCAGAGTCCTGATAGCTACAGTAACCATTAGACTTATACTAAAATATAGGTTATAAGTCTAAAAAGTAGCCTGATCATTTACGTAGTGGTGATGAAACATTTTACAGGTTTACCATTATTTTTACATATTGAGCTTTTATGAAGGAGTTGGAGTCACAGCCAGAGTTGGAGTTTTAAAAATCGAGGAGTTGGAGTCGGAGCTTTTGTGTGCTGACTCCACGGCCCTGCAATAACCTGCTCTACCCGCTAGTATACTATGGCAATATCACTTCTCAATGAGGCTAGACTTTTGTATGTCCACTTTGGATCAGTATGGTTTGGCAAGTCACTGCATGAGATCTAGACCCACTGCATGTATATGAGTTGAAAGGAGATTTTATGCAGTCGACCTCACAGTTCATAACCATAAAGAGACAGCTTCACACAAGTGGAGTGGGTGAACTCAATACTCCATCACTGACCTGAGAGTTGGCAAAGTACAATTAGGTACTAACCATATGGTAAAAACAAGTTCTTTCCCTAACGTAAGTGACCCGTATCATGGTATCTTCATCCTTCCATTATAATGCCACTCAAATACTGGCTAAACATACTTCCAACCTTGCAAGGGACCCCTTAAGACATGGGTCAAGTTCAGTGCCCTGCCCAGCTCTTGTCTAATCAGTAACCTCTCAAGCCAGTAAAGGTCCTGCTAAATCAGGTTCATAAAAACTGGGTTAACAATACTTACCACTACAAATGAACATTGCTTTTACTGGCTTCTGACATGCACTTTGAGCTGTTTCAGTGGCAACCTCCTTATAATCCATGCACAAATTTTTCCAGTAGTTTGCTAAACAAACAATTCAAAGAACATATTTTAGTATTTTGTAAAAATACAAATAATAAGTCATGGTATTAATACATAAAGTTCACTGGAATATCTGACATCCTTTATACAGCTCATAACCATTCACCAATCACACACATTTTGACAGCAAAAACCACCACCATTATCATCAGTACAAACCTATGTTTCACTGAGGTTATCAGTCTTTCTGGGATGAAATTCTGCATCACCGAGTATTTGGTTCCTATGTTTTGAGACAATGTAGCAGTATTCTTCTTCTTGGACATTTTTACCTTTGAAGATAATGCCACTACGTTGCCTTGTAAACACTGGAACCAAATACCCACCAACACAGCATCACATGCAAGAACTGATACCTCAACCACACCAATGCAAAAACCTAAAATCTTGTAAATGGTTGGCTGTTTCTTAGCAGCTGTGTTCTTTATGTTCTGCTGTATGTCGTTATTTGTTGGGCCTATTTTGCAACTAAAGTGTCAACAGTACTGCAGTTGGTTTGTACTGAACCTACTGGTTACAAATAACACTTATCTTACTAAACACAACAATCACTAAAATTGTTTAAAAGTCACTGACAATCATATATTGCCTTGTCGGCTTCTGTCAATTACTTAAATATGCAGAAACTGTATGTTTTACACACACATGTTCTTGTTCACCCATTCTCAATGCTGTATTTCTTAATCAGCAGTATACTGCTTGCATAATAGCATGTTAAAACACATTAGAAACAAGCCACAAATCTGGTCCTATAAACAATGTGATTGAAATCATGTAAGTGTAGGATAAAGGCCCCTTATTAGATATCTGTGGAAAGTACCACACACACTCACAACACAAAAAAGGTAATATTCTAAATGAATAGAAGAACTTGACTCTGAAAATGCTGTTTGATTAATTAATCAATAATCAACAGGAAGAAAGCTGGGATCCCCATATACATCACAATGAAGACCGTGTACTGGAGTAGGTACATACAGCTCTGCATAATGGTAACCCACAGGCAAAATACCATCAGTAAAAATACAGCGCATGAACAGCAAAAACATATCATGTATACCAAAATATAACAAGACATCATGACCCACAGTAAAAATGCAGCACATGAACCGCAAGAACATAGCACATACACCAAAATAAAAGACATCATTACCCACAGTAAAAATGCAGCACATGAGAACTGCAAGAATGTTGCATGTATACCAAAATACAACCAGACATCACGTTCCACAGTAAAAATGCAGCACACGAACTGCAAGAACGTAGCATGCATACTAAAATACAACAAGACATCACAATCCACTAATAAAATAGCCACAATTAATAATAATAATAATAATAATAATAATGATAATATAAGATATATAATCACCAACATTAAAAAGGAAAAATGATAAGTTAGCACAATGACAATCACGAATGTGAAGGGTAATACAGTTACATCAAACTGCACTGAACACAGTGTATCAATGACTGAGATATTTTACAAGAAGTGTGGACAAACAAGCAGGTGCATGTAACTGGTGTCCATAGCACAAAGTAGTAAACTGAGAACTGCTCACAAGGCACACTACAGTTTTAAGCCATCTTAAGTGACTCTGATAATTACTGTTGCATAATGTACCTTTGCACCTAGTAGACTTAGCTATCACATCAAGGGAAACCATAACGTTACTACTGGGTTACATCCATGAAAATTATAAATTTGTATGTACGTGAAGTAACTGAAAATAAATAAGAGACCATTTTCTGAAGATCACATACAGCTTCAAATGTGCAGTGAAGCCACACAGCAGCTGCAGTGTTGGACACAATCAGTGCTACAATTCAAATTTGCTTGGGTCCATTACTGCAGTTGCAGCATCTGTCCAGCAGAGACAATCTGAATCTGATCCAGCAACAAGTTTTATTCTTGTGACACGTATGTTTGGATTTTGTTTCGGAGTGGTAAATGTTTACTCACAGCGAGGAAAGAGGAACGAGTAACAAAATATTCGTTAACTACTACGCACTACAGCTGATGAAATAATGCTAGTGGAGTAGGTATCATATAATAAATGTACATTATGTACAACCAGAATGAATTCAGGACACAACACTCGTGCAGTGCTATTTTTGCTGCACTTTCTACTTGATCGACCTTCACTAAACTTCATACACGTACTAAGCCATAGGCCACCACACGTTCGTACTTAAATCCGTAACATCATGCATGTGCGAACTTGTTAGGTGGGAGGGATATTAACGACACTCAATTGAACGCCTTGTAATGACTTGTCGCTTGTGATCTTTTAGTGGACTGTAAAAGCATAACGTCACTGCCGTGCGAATTGATTCCTCTCTCACTTCACTTAACAGTGAAATGAAACTTCCACTGTTCAAATGCACTCACCCCAATTTTCAATAAACGTGCCTTTGTATTTCTCCGGTAATTTCAACTCCAATCTTCTAAGCGCATTATCCACACCCTTCCGCGCCAACTCCCCACCAACCTTCCTCCACCACGCCATTCCCTAACCTACTACAGCACTAACTGATCTGCGTCTCTGGCCTACTACCACCGATATTCACACAGCCTATCGATCATTACTGCCCCGTACCTGCTACCCACTCTCATCCATGACAATCAACACAGATTATTCCTCCTACCACTGATCGTATGTCTTAGCACCGAGATAAATTACCTGTGCCTAAAACACCAAGCCACACACACACATTACTACGGATTAGAGCACATTACGGTTAGCATTAGTATAAAAACTGTCGTAATGACACTGG
This sequence comes from Coptotermes formosanus, assembly GCA_013340265.1. Taxonomy (NCBI): domain Eukaryota; kingdom Metazoa; phylum Arthropoda; class Insecta; order Blattodea; family Rhinotermitidae; genus Coptotermes; species Coptotermes formosanus. The sequence continues at coordinate 915,472 of BLKM01000554.1, read as the reverse complement.
GATGGAACAATGGGTTCTACAACCACAGATGAGCTAACAAGTGTTATCGATATTGCCTCTCAACCCTTCTATAAATACCAATGTTTACTCATAGACAAAGAGATGGCAAAAGAGGTTCCCGTGCTTTCTACAATATTTGAATGTTTACATTTTTCTATGCATATAGATATGATGCAAAGTTAGAATGTTCTCGGCGGTTTAATACAACGTTGTACCTGTACTTAATTACGCGCCATGCAAATAAAAAGTATGGAGGGCTGGTGGTGTAATTCCACCAATTTTTAACATCTCACATGACCTGCTGCGCCTATGCCGTTTCTTTCCGTGCAGCAGCCGGCAGCATAACAATGCCTGAAAGTGGTTGTCATCCACAACCCATCTGCACGCTGTACTTTCTCACATGGATCAACGTGCATACGATACTCTTTGCTCTGTAGTGTGTACTTTATCGACGAAACTAATTTAGGCTCTAAAGATGAATAAATAAATAACTAAATAAATATGGCAAAAATTTTTGAGGAAAAATTTGGCATATTTTCTAATTACATTTATTTTAAAATGTTTGCAACTTTGAGAGGATAAAACACGTAAAGACAGTGAGCAATCAGTACGAAGAGTCTTTTTACGATAGCGAGGGGATTTAATAATGCAGTTTCTACGCTTTACATTTGAAAAATTTTGTCGTACATTGCCAGTGACATATGTAAACATGAATATACGACGTACAACGTTTGCATGCGTGGAAATTTGCTTCTTGCCTTTCGAAAATGTGTACCACTATCCACGTTTTCCCCAAACCCATTGACGTCTGTCGAAGTAGGCGTGGCTTGTAGCAACCAGACGAGTGACGGCGGAGCATTTGTTTAGCGACGCATATCCGAAAAAAGTAATGGGCAGCGTTGCTGTAGAATGTTATTTGCCATGAGTTTGGAACTAAATAGTGGAGTGTAACAATTATGAAACACAAGAGTCTCGGGTTGTGTGAAATGCAGTGCCAGAGTTAGACATAGTTTGGAATTATGGCGGGGAAAAGCACACCAGTGTTGCTGGTTACTGCTAATGTAGGATCAATTTTTGAAGATGTATGTATAACTAATTGTTTTGATTCTTGTATTTGTTTAAGGTGCAGTTTTATTTCAGGTAGCGTAAATTTGTAATTTTACTGGTAAACAGCTGCAGTTGCATGAATGGGTATGTTGGTCAAGCTGCCCCTTCTCTGAGCTCTCTGAATCGTAGGCGTTTTGATTCTAGACTTAGTCAGAGGCCTGTGAAGTCGGAAAAATCAACCGTAGCCACATGTGGGCGCAGGCCATGGAAGCTTGTAGTAGTTCAGTATACTCTCGATTTAACCAACTCTTATTTAGGGAATCTTGGATTTAACGGATCAAATTTTGGGGCAGGACCTTTTCGTGAGTACCGAACCAGTCCAGTAGAGACCTCAGAAGCCCCGTAAACATTCGCAAATTGTGGGAAATTTTGGATTTGTCCCCAGTTCGTTTTCATAATATTTCTTTTATTTTTTGGCAACCTTGTTTGTCAAAAAGAACGTTTATTTACACACCAATAAATTGTATGGACCGCCTGTGATGAGAAGATGAGATGGTGTTCTAGATGCATTACATCTCTTGTGTGAATTATGGAATTTTCTATCGGAACCTTTTTTTAATGTAGGGTGTATTCTTTGGATTTTAAATACGCTTTTGCAAGTAATGGACATTCTGTCTTAACAGACACATCCACTTTCATGGTAGTTTTTTAACTGAGGGTCTGCTGTGTTTATCTGCAGTTTTTGTATTCCAAGTCCATTGTCTGCAAATGAAAAATGATGCATGTTTTTTACATATTGTAAAGCAAAAATACTGATACATTTATTTGTGCAATAGAAGATTTTAACATTGGTATACATATAGAGTATCATTAATTATTAGTACCTGATGGTGTTAAGGACTGAATTCAATACACTTTGGAAGTAATGTGCCAGTAATTCTACTGCTAAGTAAGCATACCATATGCAGGCTAGTAAAGTTTACAATCAGTGTCTGAGTGCCTATGGAACATGGCTGTTTGGTACTAGAAAACTGAGAATAATGGTTCTGTGACTTTTATAACCACAAACCAAGTGCCTGTACAAGTGACTGTAGAATATTCCTGAAACCTAAAATGTGTAATGCTGAGGTCATACACATATGTCGCAGAATTTGAATTTTGTGTGTATTTAAGGGGTGCACAAATTTTCCAAAAATCCAGGAACCATCTTAGAATTCTAGGTGCCAGAAGGGTGACATGAAGCAAGCCCCATATCGAACATCCACAAATATTACGTGCCACTATACAAAATGTAGTGGCTATTCTGAGCTGGCACCTGGAATTTGTACACCCCGGTGTACTTGATGTAGTAGTTAACTATTCTTTGTTATGGTCAGTGGGTCTGGATATCACGTATTGTTATTAACCCTATTGCATCTGTATGAGTGTGTGATTTCATGATTATACATGAACTGTTGAGGTTGTGTAGCTTGAAATGTGGTGCTAGGAGGGATGTGGGCAATAGGCTGGTGGGTATGCAGGAGGAAGAAGTGGTGACCTTTCCTAAGATGCAGAATGGGCAGTTTCCACTAGGCACTAAGGAAAGTTGGGGCAGTCTAACGCTGAACATACGTTAACTTAATACAGTTTAACATGCTCCATACAGGTTATTTTATTTTGCAAGTTGTCAGTGCTTGACCAAAAGCTGTGTATTCTTTAAAGGCATGCAGTAATATGTGAGGATAAATTCTGTTGAAAACGAAACAACTTTCTCTACTCAGAATTGCATACCCATTTCAAAACTCTTTAATCTGTATGGTAAAGTAACTCCAGTAATGGAGTAATACAGTGTGAAGTACTGTCATGTACTTCCAGTAACACATTACTACAATAATTAACTGAATATAAGACTAGAATTTTTTCCAGATTTATCTAGGAAAGGGTGGGAGGGGATGGGTTCACCTTCCAACCATGTGCAGAGTTAAGTATGTTCTGTAAGGGTATTTGCCTGAAAATTAGTTTGGTTGGCGGGATTTCCTTATGTACAGGGCCATATTATGTTCAGGTTAATACAGTAATTAAATAGTGCGTTGGATGCACTGTGTAGCAAATGAGGTCAAAATCACTACCCGTTGTATATCTGAACACCATATATTTTCATCCAGACAAAATGTCTAACATTAAAGGAGAATTTATGTTTGTTTTTCAAGTAAAAATAAGGCAGCAAATAAAAACTAATTTCAGTTATTACATTGATGAAGTGCAACCTGTGATGGAATGTGAGAAGAAAGCACCACCACTTCATGGCAAGTGATGAAACTGACTTTTGATAGTAAGCTTTGTGTTAATGTTTTAGTTAATTAGCAAGGAAGCAGTATGCCTCTCATTGCAGGTGAAAAGATTAGGCAGTTTTGAAAAAGTCTTACATGCAAGGTTTGGCCCAGGGAGTGGAGGAAAGACAGACAATGGAAAAATGGGTTGCACCAGAGTTTGACTTCTGCTGAGCTTAAAGTTGAAAGAGAAAAAGAAAAGGTGAATGAGAGATGGCAGAAGAAGAAAAGAAACATATACACTGGTCATCATAGTCAATCTAGGTGCATCAAAACAAGCAGCACTTAAGGTTGCCAACCATTGTTACAGAAAGCAGCCAACTGGTAGCACCTTACCTCACCTCACTAAAACCCAAAAAGTGTCACAGAACTTGTCATTAGTGACGCTGGTACAGTCCAGAGTGCAGCAATAATGAGAAGCCCAGTAATTATTTTAACCCAGCTATAGAGGTAGCTGGTTTTGCATTGTGTATTAAAGATGCTATCTTGTGCCAAGCTGCTGGTATGAAAGTTCAGGTGATTGTTAGGTACTACATGATGGGCAAAAAATGCAAAATGCAGAAGAGATACATAATCATGACTCTGAAAGTGAAACACTTCTGAATGATCCAGTAAAGTTTGTGACGTTTTGTACTTCATGATCACAATTTTTGTGCACTGTACAATACATACCACACAGCATTTGTATGCTTTTGTCATTCTCGTGAGAATATAAAGACACCTTTGTAGGTAATAAACAGTAGCATTCCAGAAGTAAGCTGTTACTCATTATCAGCATTGCTTTGTTTGAGTCATAAGATATGTGCATAAAACATATAAGAGTTCACAGGAACATGAAAACACTTCAGCCTTACCTGCAGGTGATTTTGTCTTCTTACTGTATAATGGAAAATGAAGTAACAGATGCATTGTGGGCCAGTTGATTGATGTTAATGTAAAGTGTTATGAAATAACGTTCGTGAGAGAAAGTGATGATGATTGTAAAATCTCTGCAGCTTAACTTAGTGGAAGACATCACCTTGTGTTTATTTCATCAGTTAATTAGTTAAGTCACTTTCGAACAACTGTACATTTGTTATGTAGTGATGAGCTGCATGTACATATTTCGGTCTTAACAGACCATCACCAGGCTATGTATAAAAACTTAATGAAGACAGTAACAGTACAAACGCAATATATATACTTCGTGTGAGATCTCTCATTTTCTAAAATTTGTGTGTTGTGTATGAGTGCTTTCATTAGTAATGTAGCTTATTAACCCTTTAAAGACGAAGCGTATCTGTTTTATATAAGGACTCAGTGCGTACCGCGCTGTAAACACTCTCCACCTGGGTTATAAAAACCAATCTCTTAATGTTTTATAAGGCAAAAGTTGCTGTTTGTTCTGAGATCTGAACAAAACACATAAACGCAATGTGGGCATCACATATAATTTTTTAATGTTAAACCTGGTGGTATGTAAAGTTACCGCTAGGCTTTAAAAGGTTAAAGTTGTGTATTTTAAGATTTACTATTCCAAATCTTTAAAAATATCAATTATTTTGAATTATTTTTCATGAGCCTCCAGATGATGTTATAGTTTTAACTTGTTAGAGTTAAAAGTAATGGCTAAAATGATTAATTTATTTTAAGTTGTCTTGAACATATTATACTCACACATATGAGTAGCATGTAATTTTCTCTTTCCTTCACTGTAGTTTCCGCTGTGGGGTATGGGTGTGGCCAGTTTTATGACATTGCAAACAATTTATTTACTTTTGTTTTTTTTTTACTTTTAATCTTATCCTTCAAATATTGTTATCCTCTGTTTACCTTTTTGCATTTTTTGTAGGAAGGTTGATTTTTAATGTGATCTTTCTCGTATGCTTCCTGTTGTTGGTACAAATGTCAACTCAGAACTCCGCCTTTCTTCAAGAGAACATAAATATTTGCTGGAAAAAGAGTGAATTGTAGAGAAATTGCAAGTACCTGCCATAAATCAAAGGAACAAGTACCACTTTATCGATCTTATCATGAAGGCAGAATGACTGTGGCGTGTGCTGTAACACATATGGAATCAGGTTCATTCCATTACTGTAAATGCTATTTGTTTACATACATACGTATGATGATTTTAACTAACCATATGAATTGCACTATTAAATGTGTATACCATATTGATTATAATTTGTTTGTGTTCATAGTATCATTTTTGTACATGGTAGTTGTGTTAGGAAAGTGAACCATTTGTTGAATATGTATGAGGACAGATGTCTTGCCCAAATGATATTCCATAACCAGCAACTATTGTGCATATAACTGCAGTAATATTGTTTAAAATAAATTCTGAAAGTTGGCAGATAGTTAGTTGCAGAGTTTTGTCCATGTATTTGTCTAATGATGCATATCTTATTTTAACTGTGAAAGGAATAGTAACTGATTCTGCTACTCTTGGCACTTCCCAAAGGCCCTGTATCTTTTTAGACTGTAAAACATGAGGGCTGTAAACAAAATTTATTTAATTTTCTGTTTTTGGCAGTGATGACTGTAAGAACTAGGAATGTGGAATTTTGAATGACATTGGACCGTAAACAGGCTTGCAAATGGCATATAAATATGATTTATGCCAGCAGTTATAATCATGGTACAGTGTAAGCCTTTGAGGTTATATTCAATAAATTAATCATAGAATCTGTATAGAAGTAGTGTCTTCCCAGAAAGAAAGTACTATGTTGTAGTATTAACAGTAATAGAGTAGAAGACCGTCATTCACAACTAAAAATGTTTACTATATGTATATAAAATCTGATCACAACATTTTTTGGCCAGAATAGGCCATCGTCAGGTAATACAGCATACCAAAATATATGTAGAAGGATTAATGCAACTTTAAGTGTTTTGAATCGAAATGAAGTCTCATTCTACGATAAAGGTATGATTCTGAGAGGGTTATATAGTGACATAGCCTTAAAGTTGCAGCAAGGTAAGTCGGAGTAATATCTAGGAAGATATTACATAATCTTTATCTGGATAAGGTATGTCAAGTTCTGAGATAGTGTAAGCATTCTACTATGAAGGATATTTTAGAGTGTGTAGATATGGGTTATGTTGCAGTCTTGGATGGAGAATAGTTGAGGGTTCTGGTGTTTGAGCAGTGTGTAGATTTTGAAATGTGATTATTAGGTTAAATGCTGGTCAGCTTATGATTATATTGAAGGACACTTGGTTTTTTTATGGTCTTGCACAGAGGTTAGTTGAGGATTCTTATGTCATGAACAGTTTGTATATAACAAAGGAAATGTGGTATTCAGGTTAGGTGCTGAGTTGATGATGATTCTGGAAAATAAAATATTAAGGAACAATATGTGTAATATGATGGTGTGTGTAAGGGGAGCATTAAAACATATAGGCAGAAATTGTGGAGAAACTTACATTTAGCAGGAAGCTGGGGTTATGTGATGTAATGTTGATGTATACATATTCCAGTTTGTAAGTAAATAGCCTGCAATTAAGTTGGAAGTTTTAATTATCAAATCAGTATAGAAGCTATGGAATATTGTATAATAATAAAGTGGGGAATAAGGATGTATGGTAGGCATACCTGATAAGTTGAAATGTATGTTTTTGATTGAACTGTATAGTTTTGTGCTGCCAAAGTGCTGTGTGAGTTGATAGGGCGAATGCCTTTTGGTTTTATGGCTCTAGTCGGAACAGAGTTCTGAAGAGGGCATTTTTTTCCATGGCATTTTGATCATTGACATAATCAGGTAAAATGAAATATCATTTTGATTCAGAACACTTAAAGTTGCATTCATCTGTCTGAGTATTTGTGGTATTCTCTTTTACCTTATGATGGTGTCTTCCAGCCAAAACATGCTATAACCAAATTATATGTGTATGAGAAACATCCTTAGTTGATTGATGTTGTATACTCTTATCATTGTTTATCACAGCAGAATAAATAAAGTTAACATTGGAGCCTATTAACTGTTGAAAGAAATAAAAGTATTCTGACTAATAGGCAGTAGGATTGGATCCTGTGATCATCCATGCACAAACCAGGCATCCTGAGTCATTAGATCAGTTGCTTGTAATGTTGGATTGTAAATTCATGCTACTTAAAAAATGCAGCGGTGAAATTCACCCTAGAACAGGCCATGAAGGGCCAGAAGGGGGAGAGAGGCATACTTGTAATCCTACCATTTCTTTAACCTTGGCATTAGATTGGGGTGCGTAGTAAAACGTCATGCCCAGGCCACTTTACTTGTGGAAAAGAGACGTGGTACCCATTTTTCAGGAAGGTAAGTGGGCCCCAGGGCCAGTCTGATAGGGTATGGAAAATCTTGCCCGCACCAGTATTTGATCCCTGGATCAACCAGCCTGTAGCAAGTTGCTGTACCAACTACACTATCCTGGCCCACTGTGTGCTACTTAAATTTTCAGTGTGCGATTAAGCTTCATGACTTTTGCCCAGAAATGTGTGTCGATTGTGTAGAGTAATGTATTAATTGTTTTACGTTACAGCCCTCTGCGATGTTAAAAGTGTGGACTGAAGAATTTTTGTCTGTAAGTATAGGTGTAAATTAATATTATAAATGTAATTTGTTTATGATTAATGCATGAGATTAAATGCAAAGTTGTCCTTGTGTCTAAACACCACACCCTGAAGATGTATGTGGAAATATAAGTGCCATGCATACTTAACCTCAGTACCATACAAATGTGAGTGGTCAGCATCATGTTCCACCCACTTTATCCTGGAGAGAGAATCTTCAGTCTCTGTCGGATAGAAGGCTAGCTGGGTTCCAGATCCAGTCTGGACATAGTGATGCTGAGAAAAAATCCCAGCCCCTGCTGGAAATAAAACTGCAGTCATCTGTTCAGTTTTCATTTTTTTTCGTTGACTCAAGACTTGGAACGTTATGTTAAGGTAAATTATATTTTGCTTTGTCCCTGATGATTTCAGCAAGCAAGATAATTAGTTATTAAGGCAGTGCCTTCAAATGTAGACCACTTTACACTTCTGGTTGTAACATATATTTAGGTCTACAACCTAGTGGTAAATGTTTCTGGGAAAGGTTTATCTTGTATAGACTTTGCAAGCATTTTCTTGAAATGCGTCAACATTTGACTTGTATTACATATTCTGTTGTTAAGTACACACTATATGGACAGAATTGTTTTGTGTCAACATATGTTCATATTGGAGTATTTTGTCGCGTATTAATTACATAAGGGCTGTGGTGTTGTTAGATTTTGGGTTCTTATGGCATAGACCATAGAGGTACTGGTCTCTGGGCTGTGATGGTGTGTAGTTTGGTAGATAGGTATTAAGGTTTGAATGTTTTTGTCTCTGTCCTTATGGTAGAAGTATCTTTAGTCTTTTACCTTGAAGATGTATATGGTATGATCCTTAAAAATTCTGGTACCTGTTTACTGAACAACATGGAATCACATCCCAGAAGACTGTAATTTTCAAGTTTTAGTGTTGTGTATTTATTTCCTGTTTGTTGTCGAACAAGTATCACAAGGGTCTGTATGTTAAAAGGAATCATGATAAAAAATGATGCTGAATGTTTGGGATCAAAATTCGTGTATATTACACATGAAAAATATTTGAGTGCAAAATTTGGAGCATTGTCTTTCTTTTGATGTACATAACTGAACAACAGGATTAGGGAATTTACTCTACTTTCTTAACATGTTAAGGTAAACATAAACACTGTACACGAAGCTGCAGTGCCTTTCACTGTGTGTACTGTCAGGCCCCACTATCATGCTGTTTGCTTTTGGTGTGAATGGCATTCTTGTGTCTGTGAAGAAAAAAGCGCTTGTCTGTACTGTAACAAATGGGGTGCTTATTGTAGTACAAACTTTGGAATGTGAATCCAGTTTTGCATAATAAACATTTCACTAAAAATGCTCATTTGTTGAAATTAAATTTGATGTAATTCTGTTAATGTTTGGAGAAGCTTATAGTGTGTGACTGCTGTATACTGGAATGGAAAGTGAAAACATACAATCATCAAGGGTTTTAATTTTTATGCATTAGGCTAATTAGTAAGTGTCCTTACCAGTTTGAAACGTGTAGTGATTCATAATGCACGGTTGTGTGTGGTGTGTCATCTACACCATGAGGCGTACAGGTCTTGTGACATTCATTAATGTAGAATTATAAGCTTGTCTTAACTTTATGGTATTTGAAACTTTCATGGTGACTGTATGCAGTGAAGTCTCCATGAGTGACAGTCTGTGCATGGCTGATCACCCAAGCAAATGCCATTACATCTGTTCCCATCTGTACAGTCTGTCCTGTGGTATCTCGCTTCATTTCATCACAGCCACGTTACAAGCTATTGGCACTATCTTTGTTGAGATAATGTCTTGTGGTTGGCAATGTCTCAACCATACTATTTTTCTGTGAGATAACAAGGTAAAATGGTATGACTATTTTTCAAGGTCTTGGACTTGCGTTTTCCTGTTTTGTGTGTAAATTGTATATATTCAGAAATTCTGTGCCCAAATTTCATGAGATGCTGCATAATGGGGTGGTCATATCAATTCATATTTAATGTTTTCAAAGCTACCATGTGATATTTTACAGAATTTAGTATTAGGTGTCTACGGTACAAGTTGGGCATGCATTTCATTTTAGTTTGTATTAGTTCTTCATAAAGCTCAATTGGACCGTATTGGCTTTATCAGAATTCTTGTCATGCAAAGTGTGGGTACATAACACACACACACACTCTAGATACAGTGAAACTCGCTTAAGACGTCCCCGGTTAAGAAAATTTCCTGCCTAAGAAGTCAGGATAAAAAAAGCACCAAAATTCTACCATTTGATTAACATTACAGCTTACCCTTTTAAGACATCGCCGCATAAGAAAATTTTCCGCCCAACAAGTAACGAATTTCACGACGAAACAATTTTTCAACCCGTTTAATATATTTTCTGTTTGAAAATCTTAAGGAATTTCCTCGGGTTTCCATTCGTTCAGTTTCCAAAACGCAGCGTTCAAATGGCGCGCGGTCAAGATCACTTCCACCACGTTTCACACAGCAGAATTACGCAACGTCACGGCCGTCGCAGAGGTGTCGTATTTCTTCCACGATGCAGGGACTGCAGTGAGTCACTCCCCACTACTCGGTCTGTTGTCGCAACAACTGAAAAATGGTATCGGGTGGCCGGAAGCCGATCCTAGGTGTTTCGTGACATGCATGAGCCTGCGTTTGGCAACGTTTTGCCGCTGCAACAGCATGGGACTTGGTGGAAACTAAGGCAGCCGGTAACATTTGAAAAAGTTTGGGCGCGTGCCGGCGGGAGTCACACGTTGCTGGGGGACAACGGTTTGACGCGAGATAAGTGGATGATCGATTGCGACAACTTGTTTAAACGTAATTTTTCGGCTGTAATATAAACGCGTCGCCGTGTTGTGTGACTGTGAAACATTTGTGGTGACTGTGTGCAGAAAAGTTACATCAGCAATTCCAGAAAATGAATTCAGGACACTGCAGAGTTAGTGAAAGTGACTGGAACTACTGACCACCCCTCATGGTCCTCCTAATAGAGAACCCTGCCTGTCACTTTCCGTAGGCCTCCCTTGATCATGGCAACATCAACATTGGGCTGAACGTCATAAGCAAAGTGGATGGCATTCCAAATGCACCTCGTACCAAAATTGCTGAAGAACTAGGCATTCCTGAGACAACACTTAACACAGTCATGTACAACAGAAACAAAATTCTTAAACAGTCACTAACAGAACAACTGAACAGAAAGAAAATAGAAACAGCAAAATATGGAAAGGTGGAAGCAATTCTTATGGAGTGGTTCTGACAAAAACGGGCACTTAACAGTTGATGGACCCATTCTTAAAAGAAAGGCAGAAGGAATTGCAATGAAACTGAATATTGACTTCAGACCATCCAGTGGTTGGATAGACAGGTTTAAAAAATGTTCTGGTCCTATGTACAGAAAAGTTTGTGGTGAGGTAAACAGTGTAAATCCAGAAGAAGTGGTAGCCTGGAAAGACACAACTCTTCTGCGTCTCATGGCTAAGTATTCTCTCAAGGACATCTTCAGTGCCAATGAATTTGGCCTGTTCTAAAATATGCAGCCTGACAAAACATACACATTCAAAGGAGCAAGCTGCAAAGGCATAAAGGTTAATAAAGAAAGGATCACCATTCTTGTATGTGCGAACTTGGATGGCACAGAGAAATTGCTACTCCTTGTAATTGTAAAATCAAAACAGCCATGATGTTTCAGGAACACAAGGTTTTTGCCATGCACCTACTGTCACAACAAGACTGGCTGGATGGCATGTGGGATCTTCCAAGAGTTTCTGGTGTCTCTTGACAGGAGAATGGCATCAAAGAGTAGAAAAATACTGCTATTTGTAGACCACTGTCCTGCTCACCCAAAAGATGTAAGGAACTTTAAAAACGTGCAAGTGGAGTTCTTTCCTGCAAACACAATATCAGTGTTGCAACCTATGGACCAGGGTATCATCAAAGCCCTAAAATAGAAGTTCTGTAGAAGTTTTGTTCTGAGATTGCTGCAAAGACTTAACTCCAATAAAGATCGCTGCAAAGTGTCTTTGCTTGATGCAGTGTCCATGCTTGCTATGGCCTGGAATTTGGTTGGAAAAGATATTATTGTCAACTGCTGTAGGAAGGCAGGATTCATCACAAATGCAGAACCTGCAATACAAAATGAAGATGGTGATGACGAAGTAAGCTGTGATGAATGGCCTAAACTCCAGGAGAAACTAAATATCAGGTCCACTTCTGAAGAGTTTGTGCAAGCAGATGATGCCCTTCCATCACATGGGGAGTTCAGTATAGACCAGCTATGTGATAATGTCAGTTCCTACACAGATGAACTTGAAATGTATGATGCAGTGGCTTATGACTGTCCATCTGTTCCCACATGTTCTGAGGGTGTGGAGCACTTGGAAAAGTATGAACATTTTCTGCGAAGCAATGCAGATGTCCCAGAGCACGTAGTTCAAAGCCTATGGAATCTGAAGATGTATACCGTAAATGTTTTTGAAAAAAGAGCAAGAGAAACCATACTTGACAAATGTTTCAAGCAAAAGTAAACATCAGGAAGGAAATGTGAACTTGGGAATGAAGAGTCAGTGAAAGTTTAGTTAAAGGTGTAAATAAAACTGTGAATGAAAGGTTACAGACAAAATGGTTAAATGGTCAGATACAGGTGAGAATGTGTGAAGACAGCTGCAAATTGTACAAATTCAGCATACATATGCAATAAGTTCATAAAAAATTAAAAAATAGAACTTTTCGGTCCTACCCTTTTAAGAAATTTCCTGCTTAAGAAGTAGGATTTACTTGGAATTGTCAAAAACTTCTTAACAGGGTTTCACTGTACTAAGATTTATGTATCTTATTTGGAATATTTTTCAGTTTGGTGAAAATTTAATGAAAATAATTTATGACTGCAGTGTTATAACTGTAGGGCGATTACATTTGCGGCAGTGTATCTGCAGTGAATGTACATAAAGGCAAATGTGGTGTGCAAAATCGGAACAACATACATACTTGGAAAATAAATGCATTGTAGAGGGGGACACCTTTCCACCTTAACCTCCCAGCCTTCACTTAGTGGACCACATTCATAGCATATTCAGTTTTCACCATCCGCTTTACTGTGTAGCGTAGTTTTGCATGAATTGGGTAAAATCAGATGCCGTATTTCAGAGGATGTAGTGCAAGCTTGTTGTTTTGCTGGAAAATGTGAATTTGGCTAGTTGTCACCTAGTTGTTACCACCACCACCACCATCGCCGCTGCTGCTGCGAATAATTATTGTGTGGTACATGAAATTAGTTTCTTTTTACAGACAGTATCGAGACTGGATCCAAAATTTATAGCTTTGCATTGTCAGGAAGTTGGAGGGAAGAACTATGAACGCAGCATGAAGCACGTGGAATATTTTGTTAGGTATGTGATTTTTCATCCTTTGTAAAGCTAAGTAGCAGAATATGTGTTGACTTTTTAATTTGAATCCTTGACGTTATACATAACATTGTGTACTTTTCAAAGAGAAAGTAGTGTGTTGTGAAGATTAATGTATGTGGTCATTGGCTTTTTGAACTTAGTTTGAGCTTAAAAAATATTTAGGTACAGAAACCTATGTATGAACATCATACATTTTTTAAGTACAGAATTGGTTTTTCATCCTTAATGTAAATCATGCCTCATCCAAGAACAAGGCACATTCTTTTATATTATTTTTGTTCCTTACAGAACCAACAACTCAAAAATTTTCCCTTCTTTTCTGTATTATTCTGTTACAGGGCACTGTTGATGGGATTTTTTTTGCAACATTTTTGACTACATGTGTTCCATGATATGTATGATGCATGTTTATTAAGTTAGGTTTCCTAAGTCATAAAAATTAAATGAGAAGTTCGTACAATACTGAATGTTGCCCATTTGTTCCACTGATGTCTGAAGTGTTATTATTTTGCAATGTAATCCCTGAGAACATTGATCCTGTTGTCTCATTTTAGTCTAGTATGATAGAAACCATGCTGTTGCATTTGTGATCATTCAGGGACAGCCATTTCCACTTTCTTGTTGTGGAATTGGTGACTTTAAAATTTTGCTTCAGTGGCCCAAACGGATGATAATCCAGTGGGGAAAATTCATGACTATAGGGTAGATGGTCCACAAGTTCCTGCTGAAATGACTGCAGCAACTCATGTGGTCTGTGCGTGCTGTATGGTGTTGCATTGTCATGCTGAAAAGATCACAAGATCACACCTTGCAACATACACCCTCACTGTCTTCTTGTGAATTGTTGCAGCATGTTACAGAAGGTGTTTGCATTGATTGTTGTGCCCAGAGCCACAAATTCAATGTGGGTGACTCCTGCATCCCAGAATACAGGTGCTGTAACTTTTGCAAGTCTGATGTACTGAATATTTTGACTGTTGGAGAAGTTGGGTGTTGTTTTGTGTTCCAGCTTAGTGAAACTGTGCATCCTGTCACTATCATTATGTTACTGGATGAATCACCAAATTAACATCAGTGGGCCTAAAAACAACCTTTCAGCAGGGCCAGTAGGGTATGCCTGTCCTGAGAGGGGGTAGGGGGATCTGCTTATAAATTCGTAACATCATTCATGAAAGCTTCAGAACCACCTCCCAAGAAATGTCTCCCTCTGTCTGTCTCTCTCTCCCTCTGTTTCTCTCTGACACACACACACACACACACACACACACACACACACACACACACACACCAAAGGTATGTGTGTCTAGTCGGTTTTAATTCGGTGGAAGAGGCACAGGCTGGTGCTTTCCCTCTTTGCAAGTTTTGCCAGCAATGGCTGTTTTTGCTTGTCCAAGATGACACAAAAAAGAAGACTGTGACACAGATGGGTAGACAGGGGTTACTTCTTTCTGGCCCATTGGCTTATTTTCTAAGAACTTAAAAAAAGATAGCTTGTACATACCCAAGCAGAAAGGTATGTGCTGTCTCAATATAAAATACCTTAAAAGGTGGGCACAACACTGTGGATTCCAGGAACTTTTTTTCCTTTGTCAGGGCGTTTAAAAGTTTATTTTTGTGCTCTTTTGTCATGTCTGTGTACCCAGGGTGTACACACTTTGTGTTATCCTAGTTCTTCCTGGACAGAGTTGTGTATAGTTCAGATGGACAACTCCAGTACTGTGGATAAATCTTGAATTTCACTTGTCAGTTTTCCAAAATCATTTTCTCCACTGTTCTGAGTTCACATCCATTCGTGATTTGCTGTGCTGACCAGTGCGATCATCATCATGGATGTCTGTTCAACCATTTTTGAACTTGTTGCACTGTTTTCCAACATTGTGTGCCCTTATCATGTCTTGGTCGGTGGTGAATTTCAATGGGGGCAATTCTCATGCCATATGGTGTATGTTATTTCTGCTACAAGTGCCACCCCCTACCAAAAATAAAATGCTAAGTAACACAACAGTTGCTGGCTAAGGAACCTTACTTATTCAAGATGCCTTGTACATTGCAGAAGTGTTGCAATTTGCAAATTAACACTCTTTGTTCAACTGTATATATTTCACGAGCATGCTCAGACCACATGATGTTAATTTGTAATGAGTGATGACTTAACAGGTAAGTGTCTGTCCCTGCTATGTAGTTATCAATGGTAATAACACAGGCACAGTGTTGGGAAACAAGCTGATGTATGCAGAGCTCATGTTTTCCTACGCTTCGGGGCATGATAACTTGACCTCTGTGTAGGTGGAAGTGGTCATGGCCTCATTTACGTTACTATTCCAGCATCTGCTTGAAGGAAGTGAGAAATGCCACAAGAGACCCTGAGTCAGATTAGCTACCTTTTGGGTTAAGAATCCAATCAGGGCTCTCTTGCTACTGACTACTGAACTGTGGTTTGTGGTTTGCCCATTTTGTTTTGAAATTTGTGGTGATTTTTACCTTTTGTGTTTTGCTGCCAGTCCCAATTTTTATGGAAGGATTGTAGTATGTCCTAGTATGCACCATATGTTTGAAATTTGAAGAACTGTAATGGAGAATATGAATCTAGTTTTCAACTTTAATGATTCACTGAACTTACTTGCAGTGTCTTGCACCAGTTTTTGGTAGTTTGAAATTTTGTTCCAGTCCAGTTAATCTTGTCTAGGTGGTAGCACTCTGCAACACATCGTTGCCCTTGACTTTGTATGTGATATATGAAGACCTAGCTGTAGTTCCAGGTGTGGTAATAAGGTATATATCTATTTTAGGAATGCAGTGAGTTTAGGCATGAACCTTGGGGGGTGGGGGGGTAGTGCGCCTCCAGTATTTTTGTATGCTTATTAATAGGGTTTTTTTCCCCACCTACTCAGTTGAAGTTGCTAATACCCATGGTCGATCCCCACCCCCCGCTATTATTAGCCAAGTTATACGTATTAATTTATTGTCTAAAAGTTTCCAACAGTATGCACATTTAGGGATTTTGAAATGTTATCACAAAATAACAATGTATTCTGACATGGTTCACTGGCAGCCACCACCATCATCAGGGAAGGTTCACCTTGTAACCTGGAAGACCACCATTATAAAACGCTGTTTGTCCTGTCGCTAACAGTAAAATCCACTTCACAACATTCCTCAACATAAGATTGGGTAAATACTGGGTTAATAGGGTTGCTGAAATTATTGAACATCATGAAGAACACACAGTAATAGTAAGTGGATATTGTTCAGGATGTGCAATTTCTGGCAGCAGTTGGCACTATGGCAACCAAATAATTATATTCTAAACTAGTAGTCACAGTGAAACACCCAAGGTCAGGATTATTTCTATAAGAAATTCAATTTTTTTTCACTATGTGTGACAACCTAAACAAATGTTAAAGATCATATGTTTAATATGTGTTGATACTTACTATGTATTAATGTGTGTCTATTTTTGTGATGCCAAGTGTGTGCATACTGGCATGGCCAGGTGTGCTGTCATATCTGACAGGCCAGTTGCATTGTGTATGTATAGTGATGGTGGTGATGATGCAAAGCTGTGAGGTTTGTATCTGAGAAATGTTAACATGAGCAGAATCTGCTCAAAAATAATGTGCTTCTAAAAAATAAAATAAAACCTCTATAACAGGAATATAGAACTACAAGTTTATTCGATAGAAATGTAGACATTGAGTTTTGCTTGGAACTTCTAGCTGTGGTATAATCTTCCTTATTAAATTTAAAATGTCTTATTATTAACACATGCTTTTGTCTGCTTCACCTTGTAACACGTATTAACATTTTTTCTGGCACAGTGCTGATCATGTATGTTAGCTGAGAGTATTGCTGAAAATCTTATTAACTTATGCAAAAAAGATGTAGTAAGGTTTAGATTCACATGCTGCAGATCTGTTCAGTCCTGTTGACCACTTTGTTCTTTGTACATTTACATATCTCACTTTACTGGCAAAACCCAACCTTATATTAATACATGAAGTACCAAGAGTATGCCTCATTAAGTTTTATTTTTATTCTCCAGTTCAGCATCTTCTAGTTTACGGTCAGAAAACATAAACATGTTGGACAATTCTGATGTTTGTTCTGTACATATTTTGTGTGAGATTTGAGAAGTTGCCCTGACAGGTTTGATGCAGAGGAGATTCACTTTTCTTCAGAGAGTATTAGAAAAGTGATTGGTATGTAGTAATATTCCTGTAGTATAAACATTTTTCATGTCACAGTAGAACAAAACAAAAGCAGTCCCACTGCTTTTTAATTTTGTTTTACAGTATGCCTACAGTAAAGTTCGACATCAGGATGGATTGGAAATGAATGGCTGAGATCAAGTACTTGTTACGTTGATGTTGATTTATTTGAGATGAGCATAAATTACATGAAGACTGGTTTAACAGGTTTCTTACATAAAAGAAAGATTGTGGTCAAGAACTAAATACAGGTGGAATTAAATATATGAAAACTACATGAAACCAAAATCAGCAATAGTATCATAATACATATAACTGTATGTAATAAATCAAATGGGAATGTTTCAAGATTTAGGTATCTGGGAACATCAACAGGTATAAATGCAATTTCTGATGGGCTTAGGAGAAGACTGAATTGTGGAATGCTTGTTACTCTTGAGTTAAAAGAACTGGGATCATACTGTATATCTGTTTTCAGAATGATCGTCAGGACACAGAATGCACCTATTTTATCACATATATTGATGGGTGTGAAACTTTACTTCTTTCCTTGAGTACAGAACATAGATTGCAGGTGTTCATTGAGCAGTTTTTGTTATTACATAATGAGAAAATTTGTAAGTTGTAGAAGTGACCTCATTTTGTTGTATCATTGGTTTAGATGGGTTGGGCATGTGGTTATAATGGGGAAGACTGATGTGTATAGAATTTTGGGGAGTAAACCCTTTGGGAAGTTCCACTTGGCAGATGAGAAGGAAATTGAAAGATAATAAGCTTTTTAAAGACCTGCATTGCCAAACATGAACACACATAGGAAAATAACATCCCTATAAATTCGTTATATGTATTCAGACACTGAGGAAATGTACAGTATTTCTAAGACATGCCGCATAATCTTATTTTCCACAAAATGCTGTTTATTTCATAATTTTATCTTTTTCTGTTTAAGTAATACATTTTTCACAAACCAAGTGCTAAAACACCCACCCTGGTTGCTAAAGGTTAAGGTGGGTCTTAGGGAGACAGGTTATAATAATGGGAGATGGCTGGGCTAGTCTGGGTTTTTGTATTGTGGCAGGCTGTAGTTTAGTGGTGTTGGGCGTTTGAATTATGCTACCACAGTGTTAATTTATGAAAGGTTTATTGTTTTCTTTCAGGTTGCTCATGTCAAGTGAAGAGCTTAGATTGTTTGACAAAGTACGGGTGTATCTTGATGAGGATTATTCTTCTGCTGAAAACTTTACTGTAAGTATGAATTATCGCAATGTGTTTCCTAAACCTCCCTTTGTGTGTGTGTGTGCATGCATATGTGCATGCATGCACTGAACTGTGTCCTTAGCTTTTATGGAGGCATGTGTTTTGTCTGTCATGCTGCTGTTACATGCAGATCGAAAATTACTGCCAGAAAGGTGATCAGGAAGAGGTTGCAAAATGTTGATGGTAACTTGTCTAGTTACTTTAATCACTGTGCAGTTTCTGGCATGACACCGTGGAAATCAATAGTAATAATCATTACAATTACAAAATGCAGAGTACAGTTTACTATAATTCATGAATAGTTATAAATTGTAATAGTGAATTGAAACTGAGCAAAAGGAGTGTGTTTAGCCATATAGAATATGGGATTAATGGCTAGCAGTAGGAGAAAAGTGTGAATGACTTTGATAGGATATGTAAGCGGTTCACAATGAGCCTTCTTGCCGCCTTCCCGATCTGGTGGGTTATTTTGTCACACTGTCAGCTTTGGTGACTGTATAGTGTCAAATGATAGTGTGATTGATGGATGATGAACTGGATAGGATGATGAAGGAAGTGGTTGTGCTTTTGAGTAGTAGCCCAGAATTTTCCTGGAGGGACTGAGAAAAACTTGAAAAAACCTTAGTCGGGATGTTTGGGTGTTTGGGCCAAGAGCTGAACCAGGCCCTGCTGCATACAAGTTCAGTGTTACCAATATTCCAACTCTTATGACTGAAGTCCTTGCAAAACCCATGAGGGGTTACACAGTGACAAATTTCAGGAATGGACATGTAAGAGAAGCTCATGAAATTAAAAAAAAAAAAAAAAACGCGCGCGCGCACATGCACGCACGCACGTGCTGTTTACTTTGTGCGTCATGTAGTTTTCAGAAGGATGTATTTTCAGTGCCGTGTTAAGTGGGTCCCTGTCACCACGGCATGGCGGGTCGTCAGGTTGCAGATGGAGGAACGTCCTCCAGTTATGGAGGGTAGCTGCGAATACATTGAATAAGCAGTCACGGACACCCAGCTTAGTGGTTGGGGGAGGTGCTAACATGTCCTCACTGTAAAAAATTATTATGTTATGAAATAGACAGGGAAGCCTCAGACCTGGACCGATTCTTTGGTATGACCCCAGCTACAGAAAATGGACATGAGTTTTGGAACATGGAATGTGAGGAGCATGTATAGGTCAGGGTCACTTATGACAGTGGCCAGGGAATTAGCTAAGTATAAATTAGATTTAGTGGGTGTACAGGAGGTTAGGTGGGACAAAGAAGGGACTGTAAGAGTGGGGGAGTATACTTTTTTCAATGGCAAAGGCCAGGAAAATCATCAATTGGGAACAGGATTTTTGTACACCAGAGAATAATATCAGCAATTAACAGAGTGGAGTTTGTTAGTGATAGGATGTCATACATAGTGCTGAGAGGCCACTGGTGTAATATCATTGTTCTGAATGCACATGTACCAACAGAAGAGAAAGGTGGTGATTCAAAGGACAGTTTCTGTGAGGAATTAGAAGGGGGTTTTTTTATCATTTTCTGAAGTACCATATGAAAATTCTGTTAGGAGATTTTAATGCAAAAGTGGTTAGAGAGGATACTTTCAAACCATCAATTGGGAATGAGAGTTTGCATCAGAATAGTAATGATAATGGTGTTAGAGTAGTAAACTCTGCCACATCAAAGAATCTAGTTGTTAAGAGCACGATGTTCCCACCCTGAAACATTCATAAATATACTTGGACCTCTCCTGATGGGAAGACTCACAGTCACATCGATCACATATTGATAGATAGGAGATGGCATCCGAGTATACTCGATGTGCGATCTTTCAGGGGAGCTGACTGTGATACTGATCACTATCTGGTGGTGGCAAAAGTTAGGGAAAGACTAGCAGTAAGTAAACAAGCAGCACAGAAGTGTGATGCATAAAGATTTAATCTCAAGAAGCAAAGTGAACTAGAGGTTAGGAAACAGTATCAGCTTAAGATCTCAAACAGGTTTGCAGCTCTGGAAAACTTAAATGTTAGTGAGGACATGAATAGGGCTTGGGAAAACATTAAAGAGAATATCAAAATCTCGGCTCAAGAGAGTCTAGGTCTACACAAACGGAAGCAGCATAAACCATGGTTTGATGCAGAATGTGCAGAATTTTTAGATAAAAGGAAGCAGGCTAAAATTCAGTGGTTACAGAATCCAAACCAAAGTAATGGAGATAATCTTCACAACATGAGATGTGAAGCTAGTAGACATTTCAGGAACAAAAAGAAGGAATATCTGAAAGTTAAAGTTAATGTACTAGAAACAAACAGTAAGAACAAGAATATAAGAGACTTGTATAGGGGTATCAATTAATTTAAGAGGGGGCACCAGCCTAGAACTAAGGTAGTAAAGGATGAGAAGGGTGACCTGGTTGCAGACTCCCACAGTATTTTGGCTAGGTGGAGGAATCATTTCTCTCAGCTGTTCGATATACACG
Source organism: Coptotermes formosanus (assembly GCA_013340265.1). Taxonomy (NCBI): domain Eukaryota; kingdom Metazoa; phylum Arthropoda; class Insecta; order Blattodea; family Rhinotermitidae; genus Coptotermes; species Coptotermes formosanus. The sequence continues at coordinate 894,224 of BLKM01000554.1, read as the reverse complement.
GGATTAATGATGTTAGGCAGACTGAAGTACATACGGCAGAGTCACTAGTTCCTGGGCCCAGTACCTTTGAGATTGAAATGGCTATTGAAAAGCTAAAAAGACACAAATCTCCAGGTATTGATCAGATTCCAGCAGAATTGATTAAAACAGGGGGTGGGATAATTCTGTCTGAGATCCATAAACTTATTATTTCTATTTGGACTAAGGAGGAATTGCATAAGGAATGGAAGGAGCCATTGTGCCTATTTATAAGAAGGCTGATAAAACAGATTGTAGTAATTATTGAGGCATATCACTTTTGTCAACTACATACAAAATTCTATCCAACATTCTTTTGTCAAGGTTAACTCCATATGCAGAGGAAATTATTGGGGATCATCAGTGTGGATTTTGACGTAACAGGTCAACTACTGATCATATATTCAGCATTCGTCAAATACTTGAGAAAAAATGGGAATACAATGAGGCAGTGCATCAGCTAATTACAGACTTCAAGAAAGCCTATGATTCAGTTAGGACGGAGGTCTTGTATAATATTCTCATTGAGTTTGGTATCACCATGAAACTAGTAAGGTTAATAAAAATGTGCCTAAGTGAAACGTACAGCAGAGTTCGGGTAGGCAAACATCTGTCTGACACGTTTCCTATTAAGAATGGCTTGAAACAAGGAGATGCTCTGTTGCCATTGCTTTTCAACTTTGCTTTAGAATATGCCATTAGGAGGGTTCAGGCAAACCAGGAGGGCTTGAAATTGAATGGTACACATCAGCTTCTGGTTTATGCTGATGATGTTAATATATTGGGCGGAAGCATACATAGTATGAAGAAAAATGCAGAAGATTTAATGACTGCTAGTAAGGAGATTGGTCTAGAAGTAAATGCTGAGAAAACTAAGTACATGGTCATGTCTCGAAATCAGAATGCAGGACACAATCACAACATAAATATAGATAATAAATCCTTTGAAGGGGTGGAAGAATTGAAATATTTGGGAGCAACCCTAATGAATCGAAACTCCATTCATGAAGAAATTAAGAGCAGATTGAAGTCGGGGAATGCTTGCTATTATTCGGTGCAGAATCTTTTGTCTCCCAGGCTGCTATCCAAAAACACAAAGATTAGGTATACAGAACTATAATTTTACCTGTTGTTTTGTATGGGTGTGAAACTTGGTCTCTCACACTGAGGGAGTAACAAAGACTGAGGGTGTTCAAGAATAGGGTGCTGAGGAGGATATTTGGGCCTAAGAGGGATGAGACGGCAGGGGAGTGGAGAAGACTACATAACGAGGAACTTAATGACCTGTACTCATCACCAAATATTATTCGGGTAATCGAATCGGGAAGAATGAGATGGGCTGGGCATGTAGCATGTATGGGGGAAAAGAGAGGTGCATACGGGATTTTGGTGGGCAGACCTGAGGGAAGGCAACCACTTGGGAGGCCCAGGCATAGATGGGAGGATAAAATAAAGTGGATCTTCAAGAAGTGGGATGGGGGGGCATGGACTGGATTGAGCTGGCTGAGGATAGGGACAGGTGGCGGGCTGTTGTGAATGCAGTAATGAACCTTCGGGTTCCATAAAATGCGGGTAATTTCTTGACTAGCTGAGAAACTGTTAGCTTCTCAAGAAGGCCTCTGCTCCATGGAGTTAGTATTTTCAGTGCTTCACAGTAGAGTATACTGAAGTTGGTTTGGTGCTCCTACAGCTTGGCACCCAGGGTGACCAGCTTGCTTACCCTTAAAGTCAGCCCTGTTCATAGTCCTAATTATAGAGCTCACTGAAGAGCGTTACTTCCATGGATCTTTTCAAAGTGAGTGTGCTCTGTATATGTTTACAGTATTGTTTAATGGGTTGTTTATTGTGTTTACTTCTTACTGTAATAAATGTAACTGTTGAACCACTTTGTATGTGTAATTTGAAGGGATACGTGGTGATTATTTAGGAATTGTTGTATAAAAATATGTTTAGAAATATTATCGCAGGTGGCTGATCCCAGTAGCTGTGAGGTCTAAGTTGTGGGTCTATGGCTGCTTGTTTGCTGGGATTGTGGGTTTGAATCCTGCTGGGGGTGTGGATGTTGGTCTCTTGTGAGTGTTGTGTGTTGTCACGTACAGGTCTCTGATTTGGAATGATCACTCATCCAGGGGAGTCCTACCGAGTGTGGTGTGCCTGAGTGTGATCATGCGGCCTTGATAATGTGGAGGCCTTGGCCCACTAGGGGCTGTTGCACCATGGAATTACGGACAGGGATATCATAATCTTAAATCTGATAATCCTGTCTGTACATTCAGAAACATTTAAAGAAAGTGGATGTAAATAAAGGTTTTTGTAGACTTTTCTTGTTTTGTAGCCTATGATGTATTCCTAATTCAGTGTAGGCCCTCCTCAGGATAAAAGTGTTTGTTTTGTGAGTGATATAACATCTACATCACAACCGTGCAGATATTTTTGCATCATGTATTCTTTCTTTATATTTCCAGGCGTTAGGTAATTTCTACTTTATACATGAATCTCTGTCAGATGTCTTGATATGGGACTTCTCAGGTGAGTGGTATATCCAGCACTATCAAAGATAACATTTATAATGAGATAAAATTTTTTTTAATGTTGGTTTGTTGTGTTTGGAAATTCCAGCAATGTGTTTTGTACCTGCCAAAGGAAAAGAAGTCCATTCTGGGAATATTGAAGGTGTCAGTACAAAAGAGAAGGCAAAGTTTCCTCAAGACTTCTTCCCAGAGGTGAGACTGCACTTCAACAGACATTGAAGTATATAAAACATACTTTTATGTTTCAGTGCCATCCAAACATTAAATACAGCTTTGTAGTTATAAAACTGTTATTCCTATTTCCCATGATATATCTTAACTTATACTCTTATTTAGAAATGCAGAACTTTATTCTTTTATGTGTTTAGTGTTAGATCAAAGTACATTTGCACATTTGCAATATGGTCTAATATAGTGTTCTTAAAGCACTTGTGTATGTATGAGTGGCAGCTCATGTGTGGAAAATTGTATATTTAAAATGTGACCCATTTTTTCCCAAATGTCTCAGGTTTTTAGTAGATATTTCTGAAAATATCCCAGTTTTCCTGAAAAATGTGGGGGCCCTAGTAATACCTCAAAACAAGATTCCATATGTCATGATTTTTCACTGCACTCCTGTTTTGTGTTGTATAGTATGATGTGCCATGCAAATCTGTTGAACAGTCTGTCTGCCCTTTATGCCACACATCGTGATTCCCATTGCTTTCCAGGCTTTCAGACCAGTAAGTCTGACAATATTTGGCGATAATTCATTCTGCTCAAAACCTGTCATCCATTTGAATTTTTTGGCACATTGTAAGGAAATGTTTTGTAGGTTTTCTGTTTTTCATTTCTTAAAAAATTAAGTACATTTATATTTATACAGTATTTATAAATGGGTACGTTGATGGTAAAAATAGGTTTCCAAGGCCAAGAAGTTGAGGTAATGAATGCATTTGAGATCTTGACACTACATGGGAGGTAAAGGATCATCTTTATGCTCCTATCACAGATGAGCCTGTGGTATATGTTCGGTATGGTATTAAGTGGGGATTAGAGTGAAGATTCAAGTCACTAGTTCTCTCTGTGCACCACATAGCTTACAAGGCATTAGAACTGCTGTAAATGTGGTGGAGAAGAGGTAAATTGCCAGGATTTAAAATCGTTACTGCTATTAAAAAAAAAGAGTGCACGCTGGGACCACAGAGAGTTCGTGCCTCGAAAAACAATGCAGTACACAGCCAAGAGCACATTCTCACTCAACTATAAAGTGTAACCTTAGTGTAACGATAACAAAAAGTTCTCCCTGAAGATAACTCAGCAGGGTCGAAACATGTAGGAGTGTGTTACAATTGATGATAAAACTTTGTGCATTTGTTGGTGATTAGTGTTTTTGTATAATATAGTGCATGGACATGGAACACAATAAATTTAAAAAAAAGAGTTTTACTGTGGAAACCATATTGTCAAATGTGAAAACCAGGAGTTTTTCTTCATTAATAAGAAAACACATAGATCCCTCCACCCTGCCAAAAAACTGAAAATATTGACTGCTTGGCAGCGGGTAAAGGTAAATATGCCGCCATTTGTCTTTGTACTAAAAATAGGGGTGGGGCATGACGTGTTGATATTTTTGTTTCATATTGTGATAATATTTTTGCAATAAAGTACAAGATCTGAATTTTCACCCCGGTTCTGAATTTAACATGTCATCATCAGTAAAGGTGCCCGTGTGCCGTACCGTTGTTTACCATCACAGAAAGCACTGTTTGTATGTACATATGTTACACACCATTTCTCTGTTTTTTAGTGTAAGTGGTCACGGAAGGGTTTCCTGCGTACAAGATGGAGTCTCAGTGGATCAGTGTTTGACCTCATTAATATTCATTTATTTCATGATGCATCTAATTTCATTGCCATGGAATCGGTAAGTAAGAGATATCTTATGTAGATTCTTCCTCAGTCAAAGTAGAATATGTTTCTTTTACTGTTTTTCTTGTAAGTGTGTAGGAGCTTCAAACATTTTTGTGACTGCTGTGAATACATCAACATTGTGACAGGTAGGCCTATAGTGCGTATGCTGTGCTGTGCACAACCCCTACTCACAGTTTGCTGCATATGTTTAGTTTTTATTAGGTTGTTTGGCATTGCAGTTCCCAGAGTAGAGTGTGATGTATGGAATGTTTGAAAGAGGGGAAATGAGTTGCTGTGAGGAGTGAGTTAATGTAAGATTTTGTCAGCAATGGAAATGTGTAGTTTTTTACATGCCTGTGATGAGTGAAAAGGAGATAGAAGAATGTTTAGAAAAATCTGACACTGAAAAGCAGACCATCTGTGATGACATGGTTGCATGTTAAACAGTCAATATGTAAAGCAGCAAAGAATGCCTTAGGAATTTATCCCAAGGAGGTAAGAAAGGGATGGTTTGATGGTGAGTGTAAGGATGTTTTAGAAATGTGTAATACTGCATGCATGAAAATGTCGCAAAGAGAAACAAGAACTAATATACCAGCTTACAGGAATGCAAAGAAGAAGCAAAATTGATCTGTAAGAGGAAGAAGAAGGAATATGATGAGCAGGAATTGGAGGAATTACAAGAAAGGTTCAAAAATAATGTCTGATATAAACTCTATGAAGAAATATGCAAGGTTAGGGAGGCCTTTCAACCAAATGTGAAATCATAGTAGGCTGATGGAAAGGTATACTTCAAGTATGGGCAGATTACTTTAAAGAATTGCTCATATCTCTAGGTACGGGAATTGTACCTGAAGAAAAGGCCTACTGTGGACTGTATCAGGATATTAGAACTCCTTCCATACAAGAAGTCTCAGCTGTGATAAGAAAGCTTAAGAGTAGTAGGGTACCAGATGAAGACTGATTAACAGCGCAGTTAAAGCTGGAGGCAGGATGTTGTGGAGAAAGATTCATATACTGATGGAGAGTGTTGCAGGAAGCACAAATGCCAGGGGAGTGGAATTGTGCCATTATATTCCGAACGTATAAAAAGGGTAACAAGGTACAGTGTAGTAACTACCAAGGAATTTTACTCCTGAATGTAACATACAAAATTTTTACACATTTAGTGGCTAAAAATCTTGAACCTCATGTAGAAGAGGTACTGCATGATAATGTGGTTTTCGTAGAGGGTGATCTACAGCAGATCAGATTTGCAGTCTGAGAATGATCTTAGAGAAGTTCTTTGAATAGAATCGGGATATTCATCAGTTATATATAAAATATGAACAAGCATATGATAGTGTTAGTAGAGGTCAGTTGATAGAAATTATGAAAGAGTTCACAATACCAAGTAAGCTAAACTGGTCAAGATGCTGTTGGAAAAGACTAATAAGAAGGTGAATATCCAAGGAAAGATGTCATCTGCTTTTGTAATGGTTGTAGGACCAAGGTAAGGTGATGCATTACCCACACTCTTATTTAATCTGTGTATGAAGAAAGTTATAAGGAATGTAAAAAGAAACCCAGGAGGAACAATGTTCAATAGAACAAGGCAGTGCCTGTTATATGCAGATGGTGTGGTAGTTTTGGGACATGCAGAAACGATAGAAGATACAACAACAGTATTATCACAGATTGGCTTGACCATAAATGTATGCAAAACCACATGTGTGATTAATAGCAAGAAACAGAGAAATGAACCAAAAGAAAGCTGAAATAAATTGACCAAGACATGAGAATGTAGAAATGTTTGAATATCTAGGCCCCTTGGTAATAAATACAAATGAGGTTGAAATAGAGATAAAAACCAGAATTATTGCTAGTAATGAATGTTACCACGTTCTAGGTCATTTTCTGAAGAAAAAAATGTATAACACATTAAGAGTAGGTCTCTGTAAAAGAGTAATAAGACCAATTGTGACCTGTGGTGCCGAGTTATGTACCCTAATGGATAACGGTCACGGAGACTGGGACTGGTGCTGAAGGTTGCAATGGAGGTTCAGGTTATTGAAGGTTGTATTGCAGGAGGTTATGTATGGTAGCTTTAAGAAATGTTTTAAACTAGTATATTAATTCTTTCAGTATTTAGAGAAAACTGTGTGAGGGTCACTTTGGCATATCTGGATTCTGGTTGTGCCTCCTGTGCATGAATTTTGAACCTGTCATATAAATAATTTGTGTCTGTTATGTTGAATGTGTTATGTCGTAGATGATTGTTTTAGAGCAGGAGTCACCAAATGGTATGGTACTAAGTGTGCCTCTGAAGTTATTTTAGAGCAGGAGTCACCAGACGTTATGGTATTAAGTGTGCCTCTGAAGTTATTTTAGAGCAGGAGTCACCAAATGTTGTACTAAGTGTGCGTCTGAAGTTATTTTAGAGCAGGAGTCACCAAACGTTATGGTACTAAGTGTGCCTCAGAAGTTTCAGAATTTCTTTCTGGGTGCACATAGGTATATAATTTGTATGTCATGAAAAATTCATAATACAAGCACATCCTACAATAAACCTTTCATTTAATGAAATGATGAAATACCAAAAAGTGACAAATAAATAACAAAACCCCATCATTAAGTAAGTGTTTTATTTAGTGAAACAATGACAAAATAAGGTTAGTGTAATACTGAATAAAAAATAATCAAAGAGAGAACAGCATGAAATTTGAAATGAGGAATATCGCTACATTTCACTTATAATTTTTTGAAAGTCGTGGTGATCCTCACCATCCGTCATGACTTAGGCCTTAATAGACCTGTTTCTGCCTCGTCTAATAGTCTCTTCAAAGGTCTTCCAAGTCATCTTCATCCATCTGGTATATAATTCACCATTACTCTTGGTATCCTGTTGTTGTTCATTCTTGTTACATATTGTAGCCAGTTTGATTTGTATCTTCTTAGTTTCTCAGCAACTAGTCCTACTTTCAACTCTTCCAAAATTTCTTCGTTCCTTTTGTGGTCAAAAAGTGTGTATATCGCTGTTCTGTATGCTAGTCTGTAGTCTGTGTGCTAACAGTTTTATTCATATATTTCAGTTGTTTGTAACTCGTATAGTCAGAATGGTAGCAGTGGTATTGAGATATATCAGTTTTGTCTAATTCTGAGTCTAATGATTACAGCTGTTTTAAGGTGTTTCAGTTAAATTGAAGCACAGCTATTATGTGTTTGTGTTACATATGTCAGTACATGGTTTTATAATTATGTAGTTTTCAGTAATATTCTTCTCTTTTTCAGTTCCCTTCAGTTTACTGCAAGAATCGTCGACGTGCTCTGGAACACACGCTGGATAGGTTAGAAACATATTTTAATCACATTTATTTGAGCCATTCATTTTGAAAATGGTGTAAGTCAAATTTTGAAGAAAATGAGGTCATGTTATGTATGCATGCAGATTCAGAAGATGCAGACATTTGAAAAACTGAGTTTAGGAAGTTTAATTTAAAAAATTTATGTGAAGTTGTAAGGACAATTCGGAGAATGTACTTGTTTTGAAAATGAAGTCATATCAATTTTTGCTCTTAAATCTTGTTGGTTTCTTTAAGCCTTTTGATGAATAATTTAATTTATAATGGATTGTCATAAATATGTGTTTCTAAATGATGAAACATGTCTTGTAACATCAGACAGTGATTCAGATAAATAGATATGTATAATCTTTTGAATGAAATAATGCTAATTTTTGAGGTTATGTTCTTGGAGTGCTTAACTTTAACATGTTTCTTTTAACTAATATTACTTTCAATGAAATTTTATATTATATTTGCTAATACGTGACCACTTACAACCCATAAAACCACTAAATATTAGCAAAAGATGAAGAGTTTTGGAACCTCATCATCAGATGAGAATGATGCTTCTGCCTCTTTTGATAGTAATTCTGTACTCAGGCAGGCAAAAGCTCAAGAAATAAGAATGGGGAGAAGGCGCAGAAATTACCACACGTTCTGTATGTAAGAACGATTAAGAAGAATAGGTGCAAAGAATATTCCACTCCAAATTTAAGTTTGTTGCTATAAATATTTGAGAATAACAGCTGCCATTACAGACACATGTTAAGCCTCATAGATGCTAAAGAACAAATGAATACTTCTGCTAATGTTTGGAATATGGGAGTTTTCGAAAACAAAATGTGTTTTTATGAGGACATGTTCGACAAGAAATTGTGAAACATAGCAACCTATAAATTACAAGGGCAGGTGAAGGTTACGTAGTTTTAAATGTTATCTAACCATCAGGGGAAAATTATACTGATGTGGAAGAAGTTTTTTGAAGTCACTAATTTTAGTGTAGGGTCATTGGATAGTACTGTTCATCCAAGTGTTCATAGAACAGACTTGCATGAGAAAATGACAGTCTTCCCAGATGATAAATAAAGTAGCCATAATATCAAAATTTTCTTGCATTTGAAAGTAATTACACAAGGTCTTATAACCCAAGAAGAAAATATTTAAGCCCTAATCTGGATATTAGAAAAATATTCAACTTCTGTGTGGAAATGTGAAGAAATTAACATGCCCCATATGAATGAATGGCTATATAAAAATAATTTAGTGAGGAACTGATTTTGCATTATTACCATGCATGCAAAGACATGTGCCAAATATGTGATATGCCGAATCTGAAAATTAAAGCATGTACTAATAATGAGGGGGAGCAAACAGACCTTAAGCAGCAACGTGGTATGTACTTAAGAATCAATATTTCCTTATTTTTTAATAATGACATGAACTTCATATATGATTTTAGTAATCACTGGTGCAGAATTTTGCGTTTCTGAAACTACATTGTGTACAGTTGAATATATCAAAGGGACAGTAGCAGGTAAGTAAATATAGACCTTAATAAATATAAGGTTGGTCAGGTAGTGAAGTCTGCCAACTGGTTTGTAATTTCTGGTAGAAATAATGCTGTGGTAGCATAGTGACCCTTCCATTTCTCTCCTTGGAGCTTATGTTCAGTGCTGCAGAGGACATAGCCAATTCTTTTGACAGTTTTCTTACAATATATACTTCTGTCCTCTCCTTGTTCAAGCCCAGGCTCTGTACATATTTCTTCATTTTGAAGCTGGTTTTGCTATATGAGTCTTACAATGCATAACAGCATATTGGATGCCTATTAATGTTATTCACTTGGATGATTGGTGTTCGTAACAGATTTTAATATGTACCCTGTTTTGTTGAATTGGCTGTATAAAACTTGAGACTGATTGTGGTACTCTGTTGGTTGTTGTCACTGCTGCGGTGCCATTCTGTACCATTTCCTGTCATCTCACTCTGTTCAGTTGATTAATTCTCATGGACTGCTGCATCCTCTTGAAGTTGCCCCCTGTGTTTTGTTGTATTGGAATGTAAGAGTGAATGATGTGTTCTTTGAGAGTAATGACATGTTCTGGCAAGTGTGTATCTCTACAGGTGTTTCTGAAGCAATTATAACACGATGCTGATACACACTGGACATTGTGTCACCATATGATTCTCTTGACATGCACTCAGTTGCGTCATTGTGGAATACTTGTTTTTAGATTCAGGGTGATTTTGTATTGATTTTCTTTGTTATTTTCAGACAGAGTCATTATTATTTGTTTATTCACATGGAAGATGTGGTCTCTAATCTCTCAAGCACATTTCTACATAAATTTATTGGTTTAGCACTAGTCATAATTCTAACAATTTTCTTTTATAGGGTAAATATCTGTAAGGGATCTGCTGGAGACTGTTGCCCTCATTGGAAGAAGTGAGTAAAGTTTCGGGTGCTTGCACAGTCCCGAATGACAACATCGTGAACTACGTTGCCATATTGGTTTCACTCTGAGAAGGACGCACAGGCTTCAATGACATGATCCCTTTGCTTGCACTTCCATCACACGCATTCATACAATTCAAGCCAAAACAGATCATATATTCACATTCTACGTGGCAGGGATTGAGAGGCTGTGCCTTGGCAGAAAAAAAGCAAATCATAATGAATTGTGGTCGTAATGAGTATAATTCTGGTGTTCGGTGAACCTAAATGGTCACTTACCCTACTTAACACCAAACAATGTTGCTGCTATTTTGATGTGGTGTTTTGGGTGGTCACCCATGCAGTCACTGACTGGCTGTTATTGCTGCTAAACACAAGTTTATTTTTCTATTAGATATCGTTGTGTAGACTGCATGCTGTATTCTGCTGTCACCACACATGACCTGCAACCTTTTCACTATGCAATCAGAGAACAGTTAAACTTTGTCACATAAAAATACTTTATTTTCAGTGAGAATGTCTAAATTTTGTGATGATCGGTGATTGATAGAAGGGTGGAAGTATGTGTATAAAAAATTGAACAGGTGTTCAGGTGCGTTTACATGTTTGATCCAGAAGGTTGTAGGTTGATTCCTTCATTTATTTACCAGCACAAACCATTGCTGAATGTTTGTACAGTTTACAGTGTTTGTGACAAAGTGTGTTTCATCACTCTGTCCCAGACTGACTGTGTACTTGTTAAGATTTGTGTTTACTGTCCTGCTAAGGTATCCTTGATGTATTCACTTCAAACATATATGATATAATCCTTCAGAACGCTATAATTCTGCATCACTGGTTACTGGAAATGATTTGTGAAATTTACATCATTAATAAAGATAAAGAAATGGTAGTTGCTTGTAATGAGTAGTGTAATAGTTTATTACAGAGCAAGGTGGAGCTTTAGACCATGAGAAAAATATAGTTAGCACATTAGGTCAGCTTCTTGCCTGTATCTGTTTGTGTTCAGCTTTTGCCTGTTACAGCAACAGCATCGTAATATGTAACACAGTAGTGGTTCTTGCCCTTGTCCACTTCACACAAGAAGCTTCAGGTATTTTTTTTTAACATACACATTTTCTTTATTATAATACCAGAAGAAAGTAACGCTGTTTACAGCCTTAGGAGCATACTGCTCTTCCCATATGTGTATATTCAGAATTTAGCATTGTAATTATGAATTGTTTCATTTCATAAGTCAGTAACTAAAGGGGTGAATGCAATAATAACACAGTCATGTAACAGATTAAAATTGAATTTAGGAATGTGTTCAGTGTATTAGTGATGCTGAACATTTTGTTCCCATAGTCCTAATCAGTTACATGCAACTGGATTTTTTCTTATATTGTAATGTGATAATTTTGTCTGTTGTAGGTTTCATAATGACGAATGTGGAATGGCTCCGTTCTTTGTCTTTGGTGACTTTAACTTCAGGACGGATACACAAGGAGTTGTCAAAGTCAGTAGAAGTTTTTTTTTTGTTTTCTTCCGTTTAGTGTTGGTTTTGGAGTGGATGCTTTGATTCAGGGTGGGTTGAGTAGCAGTACATTTTGATAGATAGGCTAGTAATGACTTGTATAAATAAACTGTGAAACCCTCTTTAGATTTTTTTAATTCAACAAATCAGACTTATTAAGCAGGAAGATTTCTTGAAAGGGTATGAAACTGTGTTATTGTTTTGTAATTCTGTACTGAAATTGACAGTCACTTTCCTAGTACAGAGTACAGTACAGTACAGTAAAGTACATTAGGGCAGGCACCACAGTGATTCTTGTATCTTGACCATTTCCAATCTTTTGTACAACCCTTTCCTTAAGCATTCAGGAGCCCTACACTTGGAACAGAATTTAGTAACTTGGTGATGGAGATGTCAGCAAAGTCACCTGGTTTCAAGAAATGGTGGCCCAGTTGTCTAAATCTTAATCTGGCCAGTGCTACGCATTCGCAAAGAAAATGTGAGGCTGTTTCAGATGCTTGTTTGCACCTATCACACACCAGGCTGTCTACCAGCCTCAGTTTAAGATGATGCTCTTTTAAATGGCAGTGTCCTGTTAGCAGTCCCGTCATTATTCGCACCTGGTTTCTACTCAAGTCGAGTAATTTCCTCATTGTTTTAGCAGAGGGTCTTTTAAGAATGCCCTTAGCCTGCCTTTGTGTGTGAATTGACTTCCAGTACTCCTCATGTTTCCTGCTTGTCCAGTCCCTGATCACGCCACTGGCATCCTTCACAGATATGCCAAAGGCAGACTCAGGTCCTCTAAGTGGAAGTGAGGGGCCTTGCCTGGCAAGTTGATCAGCTATTTCGTTTCCATTAACCCCCATATGTCCTGGCACCCATACTAGTTGAATTGTGTCATGTTCAGCCCCTGAACAATTAGAAAGTATCTGGAAATTGTCAAGGGCCTTGATGGTTGCATGACTGTCGCCAAGAACAGAGATGTTCCTACGTATATGGCCCTTTTCTTTATTCCCAATTACGTATGCTTTAATGGCATGTATTTTGGCCTGGATTAATGGAACACTGTGGTGTAGAGCCCAAGGCTGAATGTATGTCCCCTCCTAGAGCCCCATCTGTACTTCCCAGCACCAGTGTCTTTATTGGTCTTGGACCTATCTGTGTACCAGACCAGGTCCGCTTTAATATTTGGAGTGAAACTATATTGCCATTTACAGTTGTCAGGGACCTTACCATGATTGGCTTGTGGTACAAATAACTCAGTATCATCCTGTCAGTCACTGCCTGTAGGATGGGTTCATGCTCCATGTTCTGAGGTTCTCTAGCATGGCCAAAATTTGTAGAGGTAGGTTTCCAGTGCCGGGTGCACGTTATTCTGTAGACCCCTGCCTGGTCCTTTACCTCACCATCACATGAAGAGGAAGGAGTCCCAAGAGGATCTCCATTTCAGCTTTTGGAACCCTGTTAAGATGTTTTTGAAAATTCCAAGAAAATCTGACTTCTTAAGCAGGAAATTTCTTGAAAGGGTAGGACTGAAAAGTTCCATTTTTTTAATTTTTTGTGAACTTATTACATGTGTATGCTGAATTTCTACAACTTGCAGCTGTCTTAACACATCTCACTCATATCTGACCATTTAACCATTTTGTCTGTAACCTTTCATTCATAGTTTTATTTACACCTTTACCTATACTATTAATAACTTTTCATTCACAAGTTCACGTTTCATGCCAGATGTTTACTTTTCCTTGCAGTATTTTTCGGGCGTTCGTTGTCTTGCTCTTTTTTCAAAAACGGTAGCAGTATACATCTTCTGATTCCATAGGTTTGCTTTTAGGTAGACCATAAGGGGTGGTCAGCAGTTCAGTTACTTTAACTCTGCAGTGTCTTGAATTTATTTTCTGGAATTGCTGATGAAACTTATCTGCACATGGTCAACACATGCTTCACAATCACACTACACCATGACGCATTTGTATTATCGCCAATAAATTATGTTTAAACGAATTTTCACAATCGACTGCCCACTTATCTCACGTCAAACTGCTGTCCCCCCAACAACGTCGAACATTGTGTCACTTCAAGTAGCACGTGCGTAAACTTCTTCAAATGTTATTGGCTGCCTTCATTTCCTCCAAGTCCCAGGCATTTGAAGCAGCAAGTGAGCTGCCACATGCCAACGCTGCCAAACACAGGCCTGTGCAGGTTATGGAATAACTAGGATCTGTTTCCAGCCACCCAATACAATTTTTTGGTTGTCGTGAGAGACCAAGTAGTGGGGGCTGACTGACTGCAGTCTCTGCATTGCAGAAGAAATACGACACCCCTGTGTTGGCCATGAGGTTGCATCATTCTGCTCTGTGAAACATGGCAGAAATGACCTTGGAGATTAACCTGCATGAACTGACTGCACGACTTGAATGCTGTGTTTGGGAAACAGAACAAATGGAAACTTGGGGAAATTTTTTAAGATTTTGAAACAGAAAATGTATTAAGTGGGTAAAAAAATTGTTTTGTAGTCAGATTTGTTACTTCTGAGGGAGGAAATTTCCTTATGCAGGTATTTATTAAAAGGGCAACATGTAAGGTTAATCATATGGGAGAATTTTTGTGCTTTTTTATCCTGACTTCTTAGGCCAGAAATTTTCTTAACCAGGGACATCTTAAACGAGTTTTACTCGTTTAAGATGTCCCTGGTTAAGAAAATGTGGCCAGACTGGCCATTGTCTGCAGCTTACCAGCTTGCATCCTGCTGGCCTTGTATGCAAACCTAGGCCACCAAGCTGTGGAGCCATACAACAAAATGTCTCTGATTGCCATGGTGTGTATCTGGTAGGCTACACTGCTTTGGGTTTCAGACCCTAACTTGTACCAAACTTATTCTTATGGGTCCATAAAGCGTTGTAGGCCTTATTCATTATATTTTTCAACTGTGCCTTGCATGTCAATCCCTTGTCCAGAATAAGTCTAAGGTGTCTGAGTGTGGTAGACATCTGCAATGTTTGTCCATAGAGAGTCTGTTCCTTTTGGCCCCTTAAATCCCCCTTCCTAGGGAATGATACTATCATCATCTTTTGAGGATTGATAGACAATTGAGTTCTGTTGTACCACACCCAAAGCCTCCCGAAGAAGCCCTGAGACGACATTCAGGAATTTTTGTCATGTTAGGATAGCAATGTCGTATGCATGCCCCATTATATAACATACACTGTCATTGCGTCCTCTTATGAGTTCGTCCAGAACCAGGCTCCACAGTAGAGGCGACTGAGCGCTGTCCTGTGGTCAGCCCTTGATCACAGACCCCTCCAGAGTTTCACCTGCAAGTGTGGCTGCATGGCATCGTGTCCCAGAAGACTTAAATCTTTAGTGAAAGTTTTGTTAGAATTAGGAAATTGCTAGACATGGGACGCTACAAAATATTTATGAAGGGGAATGTAGAGTAACAGAAGCTGAACTTGCAGTGATCGTTCATTTTTCAGTTAGAATATGATTGGTTGGTGGGTGATATGTGACTTGTTATTACTCTGCTGATTAATGCATATTCTGGTGCAGAGTTAGAAAAGGAAGTTAGAGGTAACAGCAAGTGTTGAGGTGGTGAAGGAAGTCATGTTTTGCTTTTCAGTGACAGGTTGGTGCTTAAGGAATGTGCGTATTTATTTGTGTTCGTTTATTGAGTTTCGTCCCTGTAACAGTTGTATGTTTAGTGACCATCATCCTTAAGGAGATTTTGTAACTATTCACCCCTCATAGGAGTAGTTTATGTTATAAAGCTTATATAATGTATGAGTATGTCATAGAAAGGACACTGTCATTCAGTTTTTAAAGTGAAAGATGACAGTTTGTTGTAAGTTGATCATAATCTTTGCATTTGTCAGGTCTCGCTCCTAGAAGTTTTTTGCTGTGTTTCATAAGTCAGCTGAAGCAGAACTGTGTTCTATTGGACTTCAAAAGTCATTTAATGTAGTTTGTGGATTTTCTTATTGAGGAGGTGACAGCTGGAAGACTGGAGAAGCTTATAGACAGAGGGAGTTAGGTAGGTAGGTAGGTAGGTAGGTAGGTAGGTAGGTAGGTAGGTAGGTAGGTAGGTAGGTAGGTAGGTGGGTAGGTAGGTAGGTAGGTGGTAGGTACGAATTGGTGATGATTTTGTACATATAAGTAGTATTCATGTATTTGAAGTACGTTGTGTCTCCCTTGATTGATTGATTGATTGATTGATTGATTGATTGATTGGTTGATTATTTGTTTGTTTGATTGAGGACTGAATCTGGGAAGAATGCCATGACAGAAATTGAAGCTAGTATTGCAGAGATGAAGGTGGTATTGCAGTCTACTTTCAGTTTGAAATTAATACAGAGATTTTCATGAAGTAGCAAGATTGTGTTTATATAGTATGAGTGAAGAATGCTTCTACTAGCAGTCGAGAAATTGCTGAGATACACTGCAAAGTGTTGTGGCTGAGAGCAGTCCTGTTTTATGATCACGTGCCAACTTTCACACAAAAATAATAAAATAACATTTGTAGAAGGCTTTAATCACATTCCAGCATGTTTTGGTACATTGACAACACCATCTCCAGGGGAACATGGAACATTAGGCAATAGAAATGCAGTTCAGGTTAAAATAGTATGACAGTATTTTTGGATGCCATATGGTGGGTTAGTGTTTTGTCCACAGTGTCTTGGAAGTTGTTTTAAATGAATATGCAGTAAAATATTCAGTGCCGGTTGTTAAAATTGTTAAAATCACTCACTGATGTTACGTGCAGAAGCATTGACACATATCCAAGGGTGAAATCGTGGTTAGGGAGTATAAGCATCAAATACTCAGTTTTAGCCTGTTGTGGTGTCGTCGTATGAATATCAAAATGGTACTAAGAACACTGAAGTTTTATAAATATGTAAGCCAAACTTATGAAGATCTAGTGCATTGAGATATGTACCAAAGTATACAAGATGTTGTAGTGTAGGTGGCTCAGTGCTGAGTGCAGGTACGGTAGATGAAAGCGATATGTATGTCAAGACAGGTACCTTGGGGGTGTACTGGTTGATAATAAGGTTAAGTAAGAGATTGTAGTTGTTGACTGTTATTCTATCAACAGTTCATGATATTGTGGTGCTTTTATTTAAAACAACTTTCAAGACACCACAGACAAAACATTAACCTACCACACAGCATCCAAAAGTGTTGTGAAACTATTTTAACCTGAACTGTGTTTTTATTACCTAGTGTTCTGTGTTCCCCTGAAGATGGTACTGTTGATGCACAGAAACATGTTGGGATGTGATTAAAGCCTTCTACAAAGGTTATTTTATAATGGCATTTTGGTGCACAAGTTGGTACATGATCATATTATTTTGTTATTACGTGCACAGCATGGACAATATAAAGTAAGTCCTGTTTTGTTTGTATTTGTTTCATATTTTTTTTGTATAAATTTTGTTATTAACTTTGTCCCTCCCCTAATTGCTCCAATGTAATTATTCCTGGTCTTAATGTTATAATATGTTTGTTGTTTATAGTCTCATGATGAGAGCTGTTGAACTACTTGTTGCTTTAGTTCTGGGTTCATTTTCTGTCTGAGGCCAGTGTTCCTTGCACATGCTATCTCCAGCAAGAAATAAGTAAAATAATAGTGTGAAATTCGTAGCTCAGAGGATTAATTCTTATAGCATTATGAGTTTCTTGCTTCCAAGTCAGTTTCCTTCTGTGCATTTGTCCTAATGATCTGTTGCTGTTATCTGCCCTAACTTACAAATCTTGCATTTTACAATAGTTGAAGGTTCTTTGTCTGAAAATCTGTGGTTTTCTCTCTCATTAACAGAAGTTGGCAGAAGGTCTGAACCCAGTTAGACTGCAGAGTAATAAAAGCACTGATCACACGAAGCTGCAGTACCGTGATGGGACAAGCCAGGTCAGAAGGTTTATTAATATATGCTCTAAGATGTGTAGTGTAACATCTTTTGGGAATTTAAAGTAATTATTTTTTCCTGTGGCTTACATTGTTTGATTAAACTTTGTTGGCACAATGGATTTATGTGTTGTGGTTTCTGGTTCTCTAGTCTAGCAATGAAGTCATGCATATGCAGCACTAGTAGTATAATGTAGATAGACGTCAATCATCCACCACATACTAGGAGACCATACATTTAAACTTAATGTCCAGAACCATGTGCTGCCAGACAGTTTTCGTAGTCAAAGCGAAATAAATAATCAAATATAATTTAAAAGAAAGGGATAGAATAGTACTGGTTATGTGCTATTTAAGACTTAAGAACAACTGTGTATTAGAAATACTGTAGTTACCCGAATGCAAGATGACTCTAATCTAAGATGGCCGTTTCCCTCAGATGGAACACATCTGCCAAGGGAAGATGTGTTTATCCAAATCTAAGACTACTCCCCAAAAATAATATGTCTGCTAAGGAAAAATTTTTTACTATTAATTCCATACACTTAATATGCAAAGGATGTCTGATTCTATCTACCTTTACCAATCAATGTCACTGTCTCCATCTCCATACTCAATGCTTTCATCTTCCTCACACTCATTCCTAGCATTCCCATCCTGTTGACTGCCATTCCACGACATATCATCGTCAGTCTCATCTATTTCATTGGATATTCAGCAATTCATAAACCCTTTACAGTCACTTCTGGTGAGATGCACTGCCATGCCATTACAATCCAAACTGACTAAGTAATAAATTTGTATTTCTTGGTTTATAAAGTTACTTGAACCCATGAAGGAGGTTCACAATTTTCTCCACAGATGGTGTTAGTGGTGTTAAGAATTTTAAGTATGTGTGTTCTGGATTTCTTTGTTATGTGTGTGGTCTGATCAGTCTGAGTTCATGGCTCTTTTTATGGTTTTTAATTTTCGGATTGGTTCAGGTTTTATTTTTGAGTCTTGTAGGAAATTTTAATTTTTCAACAGCCATTTTCGTGCTGCTATCCTTGGACTAGATCTGTTCTCAGGTGCATGTCTTAACAAGTTACTGTTTCTGTTGTGCCCAGTGACTGTGTATAGCTTGATGTAAGGCATCCACCAGGTTAGACGCTTCTTTGCCTGAAGATGGAAACTGAGCTGGCTTCCATACATGTACTGTTCAAGTTTATGCGATGACTGGTATCCATAATATGCTGTGCCACAGTAGACTTCTCTAGCTTTCCAAGACATAGGTGCCTCATGTACCTTGCATTTTGTTTCTGTGGGCAGGACCAGATGCAAGGATGTATGAGGCACCTAACGTCTTTGCCAATTGGAGAGTCTACTTGCATGGAGTATATTATGGGACATACCATGAAATTCAACAGCACATACATACTAGATAAAGCAGCAAACTCTGTGTATTGCATTCAGATACTTATTAGTTGAGTCAAACTGTACGAAAGATTGCATCCGCTTTACACCAGGTTATGGATTGTATTGTGATAGAAGTTGCAGAGATTTGGTTATGTCACATGTAGTCAAGCATGGCTGCCTGAGGCTATGAGGCTCAAACAGATCAGTGAGCTGTCCATTGAGAATCAAATCTAAGTACAGGAGTCATCAGACTCCACCCAGTAATCTCACTAGGTTGTGCCTGGCTGTGATCTCCAGCTTTCTGCAAGTATATAATTCAGAAGGCTGGGTAATGTGCCATATTAGAACCCTGGTGATGGAGTCAGTCTCCCAAATGTTGGTTTAGTTGTACCACCTGACACAGGTGTGAGCTCAAGAGGATTTGATTGAGTGTCGTCACTGTGAAAACTTCAAGATACACATCATTGTACTTGTTAGGATACCTGTAACTTGACAGCCAGAAGCATTACATTTTTAGCAAGCAATACATATACATTCTGATATTCACAAAGTGCTTTAAATATTGTCAGATTATGCCATGTTTTCAATAAACTTTGTAAGAAGTAACATGAAAGATGTACTTGGCAGGGTGTAAGGATGTTTTGTGAACTGTGTTCTCTTGTAATTTAACCCTTTAAAGACGAAGTGTATCTGTTTTATATGAGGACTCAGTGCGTACCACGCTGTAAACACTCTCCACTTCGGTTATACAGAACCAATCTGTTAATATTTTATAAGGCAAAAGTTGCTGTTTGTGCTCAGATCCGTACAAAACACATAAACGCAATATGGGCACCACGTAGAATTTCTTATGTTAAATCTGGTCGTATGTAAAGTTACTGCTGGGCTGTAAAAGGTTAAATAATGCTTGTCTGTATCCTATGTAATGAATACTGTTATTCAGTCCTCTCTTTAGTAAAAGCTTAAAAGAATACCATTAAACTTTCAGTACTCATGGCGAATATATAATCTTACATTCAGGTAATCCTGTCCTTGGGCAAGAAGGAATTCAGTCACCAAGATCACCAAACTGTGTTCATGGAGGAAAATGGGAAGTGGGTGAGTTTGTGTCATCAGTATATACATTTTCTTCTAACAGAACCGTACTGAAATTCTTGGCATATTTTTCTTGAAAGTGGAGATTTTGGTAGTTCTTACTTTGTACTGCTGTTCCATAGAGTTTTGTGTGTGTGTTTTATCATCATCATCATCATCATCATCATCATCATCATCATCATCATCATCATCATCATCATCATCATCTGGAAGAAGCAGGTAAGATTGGTTGCCATGTTTACAAATCTGATATTGTGGTATATCATGAAGTCAAGTTCTGTAAGAAAATTATGGAAGAAAAGGGACTTCCAGATTCTGAAAGAGAAATTAACACTTGGATATGATGAGAACTCAGTTTATGTGGCTGAGTTTACCACTTTCTAGTAGCATGTGGAAGGAGTTGAGAATGTTATCACTGAAAACATCAGGCTGAGATTCAGGTATCACAGTATGTTTAAATGTAAGACTTAGTCTGATAATCCCAGCATTTTTATCAACAATATTAACAATGGTTCTTAGATGATATTAGAAAATGCCAGTTTCTATCCAAAGGTTGATGAATCTTGATAGTTTTCAATTTAACGAATTGTTATTTTAAGTGTAATTGTAATGGAAGTTTCATTTGATGGAGATTCGTGTTGGCAGCTAAGATATAAGAAATGTAGCAACAGGTAACTAAAATGAACTAAAGTAACATCTTGTAGTCATCCTCTGTCAGAGCTGGGGCTTCACTTTTGTGTTAGGGGGCAGTTAAATGGGTTTAATTTTGTGGTATAGTGGTGGGCTGTCAGTATTTCTAATATAAATTTGTTATATTTTCAAGCTAAGAGAGTTTGACCGTGAGCTTGAACCTTTTGCTGATCGATTGTATGAGTTTCCCATCACTTTCCAACCAAGTTATCCATTTGAAGAGGACGGGAAAGAAGCAAAATGTTACATGCAGACTCGATGTCCATCCTGGTGTGACCGTGTCCTGCTTAGCAACTCTGCAAAATCTCTAGTCAGCAATGTAAGTTTTCGGATAACTGTTTATACAGTTTCATGTGAGTAATGTTTTCCTCAGTTAAACAGGGAGATTCTGAGAAGACTGGCAGTTTTTTTATTTAATTAAATTGTACTCCTTTAATGTAGAAAACTGTGCAGACACATCTGCTACATTAGTGGTGTAGGCTGTATGCACTACACAGAGAAGTCCTTTTTTATATAAGATGTTCAGTAAGTTATCTTCATTAGGTCATAGAAATTGAATGAAAAGTCATTACAATGTGAAGTGTAGCTAATTTAGTTCACAAAGTGTCATTATGTTTAATCGTAATTTCTGAACACATTGATGTGTTTGTCCTGGCATGAGTTTAGAAATTTTCTGTGGTAGAAATTGGGCTTTTGCACTGGCAGCCTTTCACAGAGAGCCATTTCCAGTTCCTAATTATTGCAGAATTTGTGGCATCCCAGGTGTTACTTCGGTGGTACGAATAATAGGGTGGATGGTCCAGAAATTCCCATTAAAACAAATCCAGTAGCTCTGGTATCTTGACATGCTGTGTGGGGTTGCATTTAATGCTGCAGGGTCACACCTCACACCAAATCATTTGTTTAGGCTGCTGAAACTACACTTCAGAGTTCACCGATTCCACTGTAATGAGGAAGTGGAATGGTTGCTCATGAGTAGGGATCAAAGCAGCCAGTTGACAACATCAAAGCAGAAAATAAGTTTGTTTGCAAGGTCTTCATACGTTTTTCAAATGTCCTGTGTGGAACAAAGTACAGTAAAATCCTGTTAAGACTTTTGGAAAATTCCAAGAAAATCTGACTTCTTAAGCAGGAAATTTCT
Source organism: Coptotermes formosanus (assembly GCA_013340265.1). Taxonomy (NCBI): domain Eukaryota; kingdom Metazoa; phylum Arthropoda; class Insecta; order Blattodea; family Rhinotermitidae; genus Coptotermes; species Coptotermes formosanus. Next base: position 872,280 of record BLKM01000554.1, on the reverse strand, counting down.
TAAAAGGGTAGGATCAGAAACTTCCATTTTTTCATTTTTTTTGTGAACTTATTACATATGTATGCTGAATTTGTATAATTTGCAGCTATCTTAACACATTCTCACTCGTATTTGACCATTTAACGATTTTGTCTGTAACCTTTCATTCACAGTTTTATTTATACCTGTACCTATACTGTTACTGACTTTTCATTCACAAGTTCACATTCCATTCCAGATGTTTACTCTTCCTTGAAATATTTTTCAAGCACGGGTTGTTGCTCTTTTTCCAAAACAGTAGCAGTATACATCTTCAGATTCCATAGGTTTGCTTTTACGTAGACCATAAGGGGTGGTCAGTAGTTCCAGTTACTTTCACTAACTCTGCAGTGTCTTGAATTTATTTTCTGGAATTGCTGATGGAACTTATCTGCACACAGTCATCACAGATGTTTCTCAATCACGCTACACTATGACACATTTCTTATTACTGCTGATAAATTATGTTTAAATAAGTTGTTGCGATCAACCACTCATGCATCTTGTGTCAAACTGCTGTCCCCCCAACAACGTGGAACATCGTGTCACTTTGACTAGCGCGTGCCTAAACTTCTTCAAATGTTGTTGGCTGCCTTTGTTTGCTCCAAGTCCCGAGCAGCTGAAGCGACAAGTGAGCTGCTACATGCCAGCCGTTACCAAACGTAGGCTTATGCGGGTCACAGAACAGCTAGGATCAGCTTCCGGCTGCCCAATACAATTTTTCGGTTGTCATGAGAGACAGAATAGTGGGGACTGACTACAGTCTGTGTATCACGGAAGAAATATGACACCCCCATGTCGGCCATGAGGTTGCACCATTCCACTGTGTGAAACATAGGGGAAATGACCTTGGAGATCAACCCCTATGAACTGACTGCGCCATTTGAATGCTGCATTTTGGAAACGGGACGAATGGAAACCTGGGGAAATTCTTTAAAATTTGAAACAGAAAATGTATTAAATGGGTAAAAAAATTGTTTCGTCATCAAATTTGTTACTTCTTAGGCAGGAAATTTTCTTATGTGGGGATGTATTAAAAGGGCAACGTGTAACGTTAATCAGATGGGAGAATTTTGGTGCTTTTTTATTCTGACTTTTTAGGCGGGAAGTTTTCTTAACTGGGGACTTCTTAAACAAGTTTTACCGTACTTCTGCCTATTAACATCAAGGCTGACTTCCACTCCGTCACGGCAGCCAATGCAACCCCTCTGGTCACACTTTTTAAAGTGCCTTGATTCACTATACTCTACTCATTACTTATGTTCACGCAGTGATTTTGGCTTAAATATGCTGTGACATATCATCATTTTATTCTGTCAGTTATAAAACTGATTGTGTAACATTTTTATTATCAGTGTATGTTTTATTATATGCTCCATGTAAATCTCACCTTTTACTGCATGTTTACATTTAAAATTTTAACATGTAATGGTCTTGAAAGCTTCTAGTACTTTCATTGTGATCCCTGATGATGGCCGCTTAGGCTGACACTTTTTGGATCCATGGTAAATGAATGGAATATAGTGTACCCTGTTGGCTTATTTTCTTCACAGCCATACACATTCTGGAATGTTCTTCCATTTTGCTGCTACCATATATTATCTGGCATGTGGCATTCACCGAAGTGTTGATGGAAAAAATGTTTAAAGCACATTACATAGCATTCTATTACAGTTTTAATAATTCATCTCTTTTATCCATGGACTAATACAGTCTGATAATCCCTGAGGAAGGAACTGTATATTACACATTATCTTAGCTGAATTGCAGAGGCATTTTACACAGGTGGTGTGCATTCTCTGCCTCTCATCCATTACCAGCAGTTTTGTCTCTTGACAAGCCCTGATGGGTGAAAATGAACTTCGTCACTCATGAACATTTGATTCATGCTGAAATCCAGGAAAGTTCTGAAGACTGTGAGTTACTTTGTGATCTTTGTCACTCAAATCTTGCATCATGCATAGCTTAAAGGGATGGAATTTTGCACTGCGGAATTCTTCTGACACTTGTTGGAGACTCACACAGTGAATGCAGGCTAACAGACTAACTTTTAGATCTGTGTTTAATTTCCTGCACCTTCTGGTCGTCATATCCTGCTGTATGCATTGATGATTACTGCCACAGCACTTTTTTGTCTGCTACACTTTGTTACTGTTTTTGACACACTATGTAATGTTATAGTGTATGAAGAACTGTATGCAAATCCAGCAGCTGTCAGAAATCACATTGGATATTGAAATTCAACATGATGTATAACTGAACACGTGCACACAATTCTGTATAGTTCATTGATCCATATGAATTGTAGCTAACACAGTTAAGAAACTTTCATACATGCTTCTAGACCTTTGTGACCTTTGCTGCTACCAAGATGCAGTTTTGAGTACAATTATAGGAGAACGAAGTATTGTGCGAGGTTGTATTTTCCTCATCAGATAACATGATCCCTGTTAGCGGGGGAGGTGAAGAGGCAAGTTTGCAAGGGTGGAAGCACAGCGCATGCAGCTCCAACCTTTTTCTCACCATTTCCAAAACATTGTCTGATAACTTGCATGAATCTGCTGTTTCGTTTAAGCAATGGAGCGAAGTGGAGTGTCAGACATTTCTAACAAAGTAATTCATAGCAAAGAGAGACATTATGAGGGTAATCAAGTGTTACGATGAACATAGACAATGTACTCCTACACGCAACAGAATTGAGGTTTGTGGAACACGTATAACATTACCTAGCCATGCCAGTTTGAGCAAAGCAGTGGCCAAACCTTGCTGACTGCAGCTGTGTGCCGTGTTAGGGAGCTCAGGTATCAAATTATCTGAATAGCAGTATGGCTGTGAAGAAGTAGGTCATTTGAGAGATGTTGTTTTTTTTTAAATGCCTTACTTGTGTGTAAACTACAATCTCCCCTCACTCACCTTTACCATCCAAGAGGAAATACAGTGTTATAAATATCCTTTTCGTATGAATGGGGTCTGTTCTCTTATATTGCCATGTTTTTAAAATTTTAAGTATTTATAAAAACAGGACTCTTAATCACCTTATTTGTTTAAAGTACTTCTATACATTCAAAAGATTTTCTCAAGTTTACTCCTGATTGCATAATCCATCCACTTCTGACACACACACACACACACACACACGCACGCACGCATGCACGCACGCACACACACACACACACACACACACACACACCATATGGAGGCCAGGACTCTTAGAAGCATTACAGCACATAATGATGAAGATGATATATGCCATGCATGCTACTTCTGTCCATATCATATTCATTTTATGCCTATGTGTTCATGTGTATTTGTGTGTGCACGTGCACAGTGTTTGTCAGACAGCTTTAAGGAAAGAAGTTAGACTGGGGAGCCATAGGTATGAATGGAAGGTCGAATTTCAATGGGGTGTGAATACTATTAAACTGGATTATGGTCATCCTGGATGTGATTTCACTTGTCCCTTCTGCCCAGAATATGTAAACATCAGGTTCCACTGAAATATTTGTACCTGTATGCCAAACTGTGTGGTTTTGTATCATGCAAGGCCATAATCTTGATACTTAACCATCATGAGAATCTCAAATCTTATGTGGATTTGACTATCTGTTGGTAATGATCTTACAGTTATACTGTTACACTAATTCAAAATATCACTAACAGTCACTTTTTATTGCCCACACCTTTTACAGGTTAGACGGACATGTTTTGACTTAAGTCAGCATCATTATCTTATTATTTTCTACTTACATTGAATCCGAGCCAGTATTTATCTGGGCAAGTTAAAATATAAACAGTAAAACTGATTATAAAGCATTTATGTTTGACTGATGGATTTTAAGTCTTAATATTTAATCTATTAAATCATGGGTTACTTCATTCCGAGCTGGATATCAATTCCAGTCTTCTTATTTCTGTTTATTATTATAACATTTGAGGCATGTACAACTGACACCCATTCATGGTTGCTCACAAGTGAAGGTACTGCAACAGTTAGGAGAAATCACCACGGGCATTTAGACAGGAGTCTCATTGATGCACAGATGGGTGTATCCCATCTACAAAGAATTCCTTGGGCTGCTGCCTAAACCACTGTACCACCGGCTCCTGCACGTGTTTATCTGACATGAATGCACAGCCTTTGAGGACTTTCTATCATAATCCAAAAATATGATCTTAGGGTAATAATTTTGGGCTGAGTGCAGGATGTTTGAGTAGCTCCCATTGCTGTGTGGCATTTGGTTGGTCCTAAACTCTGTGGGCCACACTGGGACAGGCATCGTCGTCATCTGGGCCCATTTGAATGGTAAATGGGAAGTGTTAAATAACAGGAAACAAAATGGCCATTTTGAGGGCCATGTCAAATGGAAAGTTCACTGTTCACTGTTCCCATTGGCTGAGACCTGGTTCTGTCTCTTCCGCTGGCATGGATCAGATTGACCGTGTTCCTTGCAAGTGCTTATATGACATAACCCTGCTAACAGCAACTCTGAAGATGGAACGGCATGTTCCCCCACATTGTTGGTGGCCGCCTAGAAGGCTACATAGTGTCCACCCAAAGACCACTATCTGAACGATTGCTCTTAGACAGAGTAATATCTTATTTAACGATGCTGTCAGTTGCTAAGATTATATAGTGTTGATGTTAGAGGAAGTATGAGTGTGGAGTGTTGGTGGAATGATACTGAAAGGCAAAAACCAGGGTAGGTGAAAAAGATGTCACACTGCCACTTTTTCCACCACAAATCCCACATAGACTGGCTTGGGATTGAACCCAGCCTCCTTGCTGTGAGGCCAGTGACTGCCTGAGCCATGGCACTGCCCAGCAGTAACTGTCATAAAACATGAAAGATCCGCCACTTCATGAAGACATGAACGATCGGCCACAAACCGAGGACCTGTGACACACTGACCAAAATCTGATACTTCTGAAACATAGCTAGCTTGCAAAATATGCATGATACCTTAAAATGAAGATTCCCCTTCTCATTGCCCACTTGTGTCATTATAGTTCAACTGCTGTGCCAGTTCCTCTTTTTTGTAGATAACATCGAAGTTGGAGGTGTGTTGCAGGGTTTGTGTGAGTTTATGAAAACTGCTGACAAAAAGGTACAATAGCTGACAGCATGATAAGATTCACTGTGCTGTTTTGTAATAGTTTTAAGTTTTTTTTTTTAAAAAGAAAAACTATTACTCTGCCTCCCTCTGTTCAATCACAGGCACCTCTTCTCCCAAAAAGAGTACTGTGGAGCAGTACAGAGTTTTGTTATAGTGGAAAAGATTTGTATGGAAAATTTGTTACAGTTCTCTGGTGTTCAGGATTACACGTGAAAATTGAAAAGTAACAGATTTTGTTTAAATGCAAGCTGTATAAAGACATATGTTTCTGGTACTAATCACAAGAACACAAGAAAGCTTGAAAACTGCACCGTAACATTACAGACACACTGACGTGGAGACTTCTGTACACTGTTCTGCAAATTGGAAAGCTACTGCTGGTGTTGTAACTTTCTACAGGAGTGTCCCTGTGTGCACACTATACTGTGGTAATTCAGCTACAATTCCTTTTCTTCAGATATTTTCAGTGGTGACAGTTGTAATTAATAGAAGGCCCATGCACCCGCATTCTTAGAACGAACAGAAAATGATAAATAATTTATGTGTCTGAAAACTTCATTTGTTAATTTTAGTGAACTAAGAATGCTTCACTGATTGTGTTTTAGATTAACGAACCTGGGAGTGTGCAGTATGGGCTGATGGGGACAAGCACCTGTATGGGAGATCACAAGGTAAAGTATGTTCGTTACGAAGTTCACATTATGTTTTTTTTCCATCTCCCTTTTTATTCATGCTTATTATAAAATTATCAAGAATTCTCATTAATTAAGTAATACTTTATAGACTTCTGTTTCACTGTCTAGAATATTTTTCATATTGATATGCTAATGGACATAATGTGAAAAGATTATGTATGTGATAAGTATGTGTACATACTCAAATCTAAGAGGGTCTTGAAATTGGACATAATGTGAAAAGATTATGTATGTGATAAGTATGTGTACATACTCAAATCTAAGAGGGTCTTGAAATTCTAAGATTGTCTGAATCAAATATCATAAAGAAATTCTGCTACATATGATGTAGTACATTTTAATTGAACTAACATTGTGGTAGGAGAACAGTGCTGATATCAAAGCCTGCCATTGGACATGATGATAATCCATTCCATCCACCTCTGTCAACAATACAGAATGATTATCCGGGTCTTCTGGAAAGTTACGCTGTATTGCTTGGTGTACAGTCACCAGTGTTTTGAAGGATATGAGTGCTTTCAGCTCCAGGATCAAGCAGTCCAAGTCACCACCTCTGCTTGGACTCCTTGACCCTGAAGCAGAATGCATTACATTTCTTCATAACATCAGTAACTACTTACAAATCAACATGGTGTAGCATCCAGTAAGTTACATCTTTAGCAGTGTCACTGTGAAAACCTTAAATCTCCCACAGCAGCAGATGACCTGTATAAATCATGAAGTTCCTCTTTATGTAATGTCCAGATATATTCCTGAGCACTTTGTTTGCATATGCTTGTGATTATGTTTTTACCTCAGACACACTCATTAGAACCAGCGAGCATAATTGTTGTTTTGTGTGTCTGAATGTTCCGCACTTTGGAAAGTAAATGGAATGATAGTAGTTTTCAAACTGTGTACTTTCAAATTTTTATGTAATCTGTTCCTCTCATAATTTCATCATGACCTTAACCACTTCATCCTTCAAGAGTCCTTCTGGAAGAGCTAATACAGTAAAACCCTGTTAAGAAAATTTTGAAAATTCCAAGAAAATCCTACTTCTTAAGCGGGAAGTTTCTTAAAAGGGTAATTTTAATGAAGTGGGAGAATTTTGGTGCTTTTTTAATCCTGACTTCTTAGGCGGGAAATTTTCTTAACCGGGGTTTTCTTAAGTGACTTTCACTGTAGTTATATATTCATCATTCATACCATAGTCTATCTTACCTGAGGACCATAACCTCTTCCAAAGCAAGTTCTCCGTAGATTGTGATCTGATGCTTCCTCCTTTTCAATTTCCAGTATTGTCTCCTTTCTGTAAGGTCATCCAGTAGCTGTGTACATCATCTTCCTCATCTTCTTGCCACTTCTAGCCTTCCTTCTCACTTTCCTTCAATAATGTGGTTTAGAAGACAGTTTCTATGCAAGATGTGACTGATTCAGTTAACCTTCCTTCTTTTTATTGTTTGTAGGATGTTCCAATCCTTGACTATACGTAATACTTCTTCATTTTTCACCTGATCAGTCAATCCGATCTCCATCCTCCTGCAGCACCACATTTAAAAACTTTCCATGCATTTTTTATCTACTTTTAAAAGTCTCCAAGTTTCAGCGCCATATAAAGCTATGCTCCAAATACAGCACTTTACTACTTCCTTCCTTGAAATTGTGTCCAATTTGCTGGTGAAAAGTCTTCTTGTTGAATGCTGCTTTTGCCATGGCAATCCTGGATTTAATTTCATGTGTACATCTTGCATCATTTGTTATCATGATACCCAAATATTGGAAATATTCCACATTCTCCAGTTTTTTTGAGCTGTAATAAGCTGTACTGGGGTGAATGTCTTACATTTTCATTACCTTAGTTTTTTCCACACTCCTTTCCATTCCATAGCATCTTCCAATGCCAATGAATATATGAATCATGTCAAGTAGCATAGTTTCTTCCCTAGCCAGTAGCACAGTCTTGGGTATATTTCACAGTGCAACTTTCTTGTCCTCCTATTCTGAAGTCCCCTAACCCTTCAAGAGCTTCCTTAGTTAAGTACTTGCTGTACCTGTGTGTTAAATTGAATCAGTGACGAACAGCATCCATGTCTACCTCCTCTTCCAGTCTTAACACTTCTTGTCTCCCTGTGGTTGAGTCATACTTCAGTACTTTGATCCATGTACAGTTTGCTGATCCATCTTCTTTTGTGCCAGTCAGTACCACTTTCATGTAGGATCTACATTAATTTGATCTAGTTTACACAGCCAAATGCCTTCTACCAGTCTATGAAGCAAGCACACAATTCTTCATTTATATCCAGAGTTCTTTCTGATATTATTCTCAACATCTTGGTTGCATCTGTAGTTCCTTTTCCTCTTCTGAATTCAAACTGATCTTCTCCAAGTACATTCTCAATTTTCATTTCAGTCCTTCTTGTAAGTATCCTTGCTACTATCTTTACTGTGTTCAATGATGCTGATTTTGCAGATTTTGCAATGGTTGCTGCATTTTGTAGCTTTTGGCTTCTTTAAGGCAGTCATTGTAACTTAAATGAAAGTAATGTATGTGGTGAAAAAATTTTCTGCCAAAACTTGAAGTTTCATTAGTGGTTCATAAAAGCTGTCTCTGAAGTCTTTCCTCAGCCTGTCATAGTGAGTGAGTGAGTGAGTGAGTGAGTGAGTGAGTGAGTGAGTGAGTGAGTGAGTGAGTGAGTGAGAGTGAGTGAGTGAGTGAGTGAGTGAGTGAGTGAGTGAGTAGGCGTGCGCGTGCACGCATTGTGGTGGGGTGGGGACAATGTCAGGATGTTCTGTAATGTGCCAGTTTTTCCATTGAACTGTTGTTAGGGCCCTGTACAACCTTATTGAACGATACTGTACCTGTTTGTTCAGTGATTGCATGTCACCAGGCTATTAGCTATGCATGCTTCAGTGTTGTTCTGAAAGAGTGGAGGTGTCATACTCCTCTCCCACTCCTCTAACACTGCAGTTTGAATTTACAGTTGTTTGTGGAAGAAAAAGTGGTGCACTTTTAAGGCTGTATGGATTCCCATGGAGTACAGTAGATAAAATATACAAGTGGGTTTTTGTATTCATTTGGAACATTGTGATTGTCCTCACAGAAATGATGTACTCATGGTGTCTCCTCCATCCACAGTCTGTACATTTTAAGTGAACTTGCCCAAAACTTATGAAAGTGGCATTGGCATGTATTTGTGTAGGGAGTGGATGGATTGTGAAATTAATTTATGCAATTAAAATATTAGTTGCATGTATGTGTATGGACATATGACTGTTTGAAGAAAGTTCGGAAGGAGAGTGGAGAGACAGATTGTACAAAATTAAACCTTATATGAAGCACTACATGTCAGATATTAACTGCTATTCATCTGTGGCCCTAAATTGTTAATTGCAGTTTTATTTTTGTGGAAAGCACGTATATGTCTGTTAGTTGTTCCAGCTGACTCTGTGCATCACCTTCCTTTTCTTAATACTGTCACTGTTTTGTATTTTTGTTTATAAGAATTCTGCACAAGAGCTTTATGTTGTTGTTTCTTTACTTCATACATGCAGCCTGTTTTCCTGAGCTTTCACTTCATACTTGATGGGAATACTGGCAGGTATAAACAGTAACACTTGTTCATTGTTGACTGTTTTGCCTTTATGTTGCATTTGGTAGAAGCTGAGTAGATTCTGCTTTTGTGCTTTTACACATTGTGTGTATGCATGTGTGTGCACATGCTCACATGTGCATACATTCGTGTGCACCTGCATGCATTATAAAAATCTGCAAAATTTTTTTATTTAAACCAGTTTTATAATGGTTATTCATTGTTTGTGAGGTCATTTTTATTTTCTCTGATCCATTACAAATATAGATGTGCAAATACTGAGTTTGAACACAGTGTTGCCTGAAGAGTGACATTAACCTTTAAATTATAATAATATTTTATCTTCTACAGCAGTGTTTCTCGACTTTTTTGAGCCTTGACCCAGATTAGACCAATGGCTTTTTCTTGCGAGTCAGTGAGTTAGAAATAAAGATAAGTGTAAAATAAAAAACATGAATCAGCATAATAATGCAGCATTTTAGTGATTTAATTAAACGAATATAAACATAATGTTGTGAAATCAGCGCTGAATCATTGTTTCATGATCCACTCAGAATAGGTTGAGAAATGCTGTTTTAGAGCATGGGAATGTACTGGTATTGCATGAAACAAGTTGTGTTTTTCTTGTTATTAGTGATGAGAGAAATCAAATTCCTAAGTAATTCTATTGAATACATTGACAGTCATGTAGTGAAAAATTTTATGATATCAGAGAAATTTGTACATTAGAACAAAATGTTGTGAAGTTTTGCAAGTTGTTAAGTTCTGCCAGTTCTCTTTGTAGCCTTTCCACCCTTGCCCCCACTTCTTTTTTTGTCTTGTAAACAAAGACAGGTGCCGTTAAGAATAAATTCTGGCTTTCATGGCTATTATTGTGGATTTTGTATAATCTTGGTTCGTTCTTTGTAACACACAGTGTTAATTGTATGAGCATAATGATTCTGTTATGGCACCAACAGTCCGTTTATGTTTTTGTAATTTATACATATGCTACATTTTGTGTATTTTTAAGAAAGTAATACCATCAAATTTCAAGATAATTCTATGTCAAATTTATTATATTTGTTTGTGGACTGGGATGTGTTTAATTGGTTTGCTTATTTGTGCAGATTTTTTTAGTGTCATGTAATTTAGAACATGGAATAAGAAGTTGCTGAGAGTTAAAACTTTCTCTTGCAAAACAGCCAGTTACACCTTTCTTTGCTTGCAACCTTGTTGATAGTTGGACCTAAATCATAACACAGACTTTTTTTTTTAGTTCTGTATCTCATTAAGTTGGTAGGCACAGTTGCCCAACAGTTAGTCGTTGGCAGGCACTGTTGTGCTTTTTCACCTTTGTTTACTTACCTTTAATTTCTGATATGTTTAAAATATCTATATGCATATCCTGGATGTAAATTTATTTCATAAGTTGCCTTCATAATATTTGTCAAGTCAACACAACAAAAATTTCAAGAAATGTATGAAGAATGAAAATAACTTAGTAACAAGGTACAAAATGAGTTTCTCTTTGGACTTTGACCTCCTGCATCAAAATCTGGCATTGGAAAAGCTCTGTTGCTTAAGATTTCTGACAAACATCCTACTGAAATTTTCTTGGTTTGAAAAAATAAATTGTTTTAATCTTCTCATATTCAGTACAAAAATGGGACACTTAGAGAAATTTAGGTTAATTTAGGATTAATACTTGTTTATCACAATCAGATATTAATAGTTACTTCTTTCTTTTACTGTGCTGAACTAGAATTAACAAACAAACATTTCCTATTGAAAACAAAATTCAGCTGAATCATTTTACAAGTTCTGATGATAATAGCCATTAATCACAACTAAATTCTTTAATATGTTTTGTGGTTTTAATGCAATGTGTTTTGAGCTTATACACAAGAAGCTGATGAAAAACCAAAGTTAAATTATTGTGTAAATCATATTATGTTATTTTACATTATATATGTAGTTGACACCTCAACTTCAGAAATATCATAGAAGTTCAATAAGCTGAGAACAGTTAAATCTAAAGCACGTACTATTTCCACAGAGATGTGAAAAAAATGTTGGGTTAACAAGTTACGGTGTTAAAATAATTAAAATTATAAATAGTAAACTAGTACTTCCAGATGAGAGTCTGGGTTTTGTTCCATATTATTCGGCCTTGTGGGTCTTCTGTATTTTACATTTCCTAATGTGTAGTCTCGATTGAAGGAATGTTCATGATGTCATCATTCCTTGCTTTTCTTTTTATTCCTCCATCTGTTCTTCATAAAATTGTATAACTCTAAATGGAGATGTAATTGTAAATGGGATATATATTACAGTTACCTGTGTGTGTAAAGGTTTTAATGTTATGTTCGTGAGAGCATGTGTATTAGTGATTATGTAAATGTAAGCAAGTGTGGCAGACCCCTTGTTGTTGTATAGGCCTCCTTACGTGAGCGTTGTGTAGGCAGTAGTGAGTGGAACAGGTCTCTTATGGCATCGTTGTGTAGCAGATGAAGGTCAAAGTCTTGTTATGGCTGATTGCATGTTGATCACTTACTTGGTCACTTCCGCCATGCCCAAGAATATAAAACATTCCTAATGTATCAAGATACAGGCCCTTAGTAGATGTGTGTAGTAAAAGGTTAGGACCCACATCATATTATCTGTTGGGCCCATTGAGTGGCCATTATCAAACGCGTGCAAAACCTGCCTTGGAAATATTAGTACGAAAGGAATGTGTTCTTTGTATTGAGTTAAAAATGCTGCCAGTTTGGCCAGTATATGCCATATGACAGTCAGGGCAAGTCAGTTGGTATACTCCTGAATAAAAATATATGTTGTCGAAGTGTTTATTCTGTTCTGTGTTGGTTTCTTTTGAATTCTTAGTTGGAAATGTTAGTTTTAGTTTTGTGTGTTTGGATAATCTAGTGATAATGGTGGTTTCTTTTCCTACATAAGAGAGAATTGCCCATCTTTTGGTTCTGAACAGTTCTTGTAATGAGGGCAATTATTTAGTTGGGTTAAGGAGTTAATATGAGTGATTGGAGAGGAGTTATTTTGCAGCATGTTTTGGATAATGGATGTTTTTCTTTATCAAGTGGATTCAAAGGAAAGGAATTTAGACAGAAAACTAAAACTTTGGTTCAGCGAGCTTGTGATCAAGAGGGTGGCAGTAAAAAAGTGAATTGTTTTACACTTGCTTTCCTCTTGTATGTAGCTGGAATTTCTTTTCTAAATTGCCAGCAGTAGTTGGTAAGCATTGCTTGATAACATTTTTCTGTGGTTGAGATATCTTGGTGTAATTTCTCACCATGCTCAACACTGACGTCTCCAAGGCTGCCTGGGAAAAAATCCAGATGACTACAGAGGAAGTGCAGTTTGAGTGACATGTGGTATCCCATATTTCTGAAGGTTTCAAGCATATTTTCAACAAGTGTCCGGTATCTGGGTGCCTTACATTTGCCAAGAAAGTTGTCAGCAGCTACTTCAAATGCTTCCTGGATGGCTGTTTCAGTCTTCTTTAGCAGTGCATCATAATGCTTGTTCTTCATAAGGTCCTTAATTGGGGGACCAGTGACTATTTCTTATTTGATTTTAGATTCACTGATATGTGGAAATTTCTGCTCCGTATATTGCAGTGCCTTTCCATTATGGTCCATAGCTTGACAAAATTCATCTTACCAAGCTTGATATGTGTGGAGGTAAAAATATTTTCTTTGGATGTACTAGTGGTTTTTTCGTTTTTTTTTTGTCTTGGTTGAAGTTGCTCACCTTTGGGCCCTTCTTTTACAGAATAGTCATGATCTTTTGCATGAGTGCCCCATTCATATAAAAGCAACCGAACTTGCTAAAACCAAACTGCGTGACAACAACGAGAGCTGTGACTTTCAAAGAGCCGCAAATATTCCAACAGTATGTTACATTGTATGCAACTGAAGAGAAGTGTCAGGTTTTCATCTGGTTTTCTTCATCTGAGTAGCATGAAAAATAGGGACTGATGGATATTCAGTGCAGGAGAGGAAGTAGAACACCTCTCAGGCTTACCTTAGAGGCATTGTTGAACGATCGCCGTTCTTCACGTTTATGAGTGTGTCCCAATGAGTTCATTAAGCCATCAACATTATTATAATAGCACATACTTTCAGGTGGAAAAATAAATGTAAGAGATCTTTTACACGGTTGCAATAAACAGAAGTCTTAACATTCCTTTCCAGAAAGTTCCCTTCTTTAATCTGGAAGCAATAACCTCTGCTTTAATCTTGGGTAAATTAAAATCATGTGTAAGATCATTCAATCCAGGCTGTGTTATCAAATGAGGGCACAAGTATGGTGATCAAATGAGGGCACAAGTATGGTGGCATGTATTCTTCATCTTCGTAGCTGTTTCTCCATTCAAATCCATTACCTCATCATGCTCGAGATTTCCTAATTGTGGCCTGTAAAGAACAGGTAATTCCCCACCATGTGATACTGGTTTCGTAGCTAGGGGTAGATTTGGATAACAGATAGTGTCTGTGGTTTTACATGTGTGACCAGAAACATGAGTTAAACGAAAGTAGCAATCAGAAATATATTCTTCAGCTTCCCTCCAAATCATAGGCGCACCAAATGGCATACCATGAGTTCAGTTTAGCCAGGGATCTAAGATCCACATCACACATACACATGAGGTGCCCATGGTTTGCTTTGGTCACCAACTGGACACCCAAAATGAAGGCTGTATGCCTTATTTATGAGAGGGGTTCTCCTTTGAGACTTGAGCGTAGAATGTCCACAAATGTAACAAAACACACTTCCATAGTCACATATCATAACCAAGAGTCACAGTGATATTAAAGTAGTATTAATGTTAAAATTTTTCAGATGTCCAATAACACTGGTATACCCAGTTTTTCCATTGACTTTCAGCAGCAACAATTCACTTGTACCAGATGAATATCCACAAGTTGATGTCCTGTCAACAAAACCAGAGTAAAAATATTATGTTACATAGGGTTGCCAACTAAACAAAGTAAATATTCTTCATTAGAATTGGCTGCCAACACAATAAAATAAAATGTGTATGCTACTTAGGGTTGCCAGCAAAACAAAATACAACTTGTTATCCATGATGATTAGTGAAATAACCAATTTGAAGCACATGGATATGTACATAAAAAAAATAAAGCTAACATAAATTGGAAAGTCAGGCATCTCTTAAAATCCATGGGTGATAGAAATAAACGCTAGGCGTATCTGATAATCTGAAGTTGTGCTCTGTTGCTTTTAGGTATGTTCATCCAGGAAGTAAAACCTTTATTGAACAGTGTAGTAATTTTTAAGTTGTCAGCTTAAGAGCTGCTGTATAATTTTGTATATGGTGTAATAATTTGGACATTGTTGAGCTGGTATAGTAGTTCGAATGTGAAAATGTAATAATTAGACACATTTAATATTATCAGTTATTTGTAAGTGTCTGATAGGGTTAATTGCTGAGTGCTTTGGTCTCTTCTTAGGAAATAGGTATCACAAAGGGTAAAGTCTTACAGTGTGTGATGCTAGACCCTGAAGGTGAAGGCACTGCTATCTGTTGGAACATTTGGAAATACTTCCCAACAACGGAGTGTCATATTACATACGATGTGTACCTTCCTCGATATCACTCTGTGAAATTCACATTTTGCAGTTAGGTGTCTCTAGTATGAATTCTTTCAGCAGATGATAATGGGCTTATATTTATTGGATTCAAGTTTAAATATAACATGAGTGTGGTGGTGTAGTCACATGTATAAATATTTTCCAAGTGTTTTGATTTTGATTTTGCTTGCCTCATTGTGATTAATATTCATTTATTATCGACTGATGCCCATTGTTATAAACCTAATTGCCTATTCATATCACTGCATTATTTATTTATTATTTATTTCATTAAATACGTGTGTTCATATTTATACTTGATGTGAGTCACAAACCTTAAAAAGAATATCTTGTGGTATGCACCAGTTTTGTTATGTGAAGAGCCAGTCTGAAAAGTGATACAGCTAGATTTGGAGCTCCATGTAAATGGAGATTATTATTGGATTTATATGGACCAAAAGTAAATCGTTGGCCTTTATTACCAAAAATGTTATAGAATTGTGTAACATTTTTTGTTATTTGAGATGTATGTTAATTGAAGCAGCTACAGAGATGTGCATCACTCACTTGAAAGCAAATATTGCCCTCATGTCTGGAGAAATATATTAGTGATCAGATATACAAAATCTTTACATATATGCTAATGTGGGTTGCCAATGCAACACATTTTTGAGCATTGATATGTAGGCCTGATGAACTTCAGACCCGACTAAGCAGTGTACTTCTTCATTATTACGCTCTTGAGAATGTATGCTTTATGACGTGTAGTCTGTCCATCATGATCATTAAGAACGTACTGATGGCTGAGGCTGATGAGCGTGTAGGAGAGCTTCATGAATGTCAGCCATTTCTTTCATTGGATTAGCAGTGTTTATAAGTTGTGAAATAACAGTAGTGTTATCCTAATTATGCATGGAGCAGATTACTGTGTGTTAAGAGGAACCTCTGGTGTCTAGATACTCATAATTTTATTCTGAGTTGAATTTGTATTTTTGTTGTAAGCAATTATTTTCTGTGGTACTAGAAAGCATTGAATAATAGGGCCACTACTAAGAAACAAGGGGGGAAAATGTACTATTGCACTAATGGGAAGGTGAAGTTGATATTAACTTACTGTAATAACGCCATGTGTATGGCCATGGTTTCACGGTTTTTTCTGAGAAATTGTACACGCAGTACATAACTTCAAACAGCAGTTGAGTAAAATTCTGGTTTTTGAATTGTAGTTCTGTTATTCCCAGTGTGTAAGACCAACTATTCCATGTTTTCAGTCACCCATTGATCTCAGTGGATCATTCTTTATTTTAAGCCCATTTTAAATCTTCAGAGATTAGAAATTCTGGTGGTTGAGTGGACAGACAGACTGAATCTGCCATTTATTTTTTGTGTATTTTGTACAGAAAATATAAAATTATAACTGAAAGGCCTGTAAAGATACCTGCATACAATGAAAAAGTAAATGCATGTAAAAGTAACCCGTATATTTTACAGTTTTGGAGTTAAAGCAAGTTGCAGGGGTGTTTAAGACAATGGTAACAATGCTTACATAAAAACAGGTAGTCAGAACTTCAGTATCTGTTAAGGTGGGATGTCCAACATGCTGATTATGGACCAAATGTGGCCCTGCTGACTTCGAGGTGCAGCCAACCTGAGGTTTTTAGTAAAAAAAAAAAAAAAAAAGGTTTTTCCTAATGAGGTGGCACGTGTGGACAAGTAGGCCACCCAGGCTTAACCACCTACCTGCTGCTGCTGTTGTGTAACTGAGTGGCAGCAGATGTCATTGCCTTAAGGTTTGTGATACTGTTTAAAAAAGTTCTGTATTTTTGAATAAATAACAGGCTGTGCTTACCACTAATATGAATAACTAATGTGGGCTGTACACGCTGGATTTCTGCTCATGTGACCCACAGTTTGACAGCACTTGAATGACTGTGCAGGGGATCCTTTAAAACAGGCACTTCCCTAATGTTTCATGTGACAGTTCATGAATGGCAGACACTGTGAAGAATAATTTCTAGATCTTCTAACATTTCAGCAGGCATTGATGTTATTGGGAAATATGAGTTTAGTGTAAAAATTGCATATTTTGTTGGTACAGCTTGTTTTTTTTTATATGACATGCCACATAATGTTACAGAAACTTATTCTACTTGTGCATTAATGTGGACCTTTATTCTGCTAAAATGTATGTCTTGTGATATTGTTTTATCATCATCATCATCATCATCATCATCATCATCCTCTCCTTTATGCAGGATATTCACACTTAGATACCTGAAACAAACCATATTTCTAGGGTATACAGTGTCACAGCTATTCCGTGCTTACTATTCATGGTGCATACAACACTGTCTTCAATATTAAACTCCTTTGTGCGTCTACATTAGTACTTTCTGAAGTATGTGTGCTGTGCCCAATATAGCTGTTTTCTGTAGTTCCTTGACTTTGTGCTTTCCTGGTATGCTGCTCAGATATTTTCTGAAGGATTTTGAAGTGGTTCCAGTTGCGCCTATTATTACTGGCATCACCTTTGTTTTATTATTATCCGAGTTTCTCACTTCTCAGCTTTAGCTGGGAAATATTCACCTATCCTGGGATGTATCATCAACACGATTAGGCTCGGTGGTCTTGTGTGTAATTTAGGAAATTTCTTACAATTAAACATGTGCCAAGAATTACCACTTTTTGCATTTGTATATATGTGTTTGGGTGCAGGTTAAGTCTCCTTAAACTTTATTATTATTATTATTATTATTATTATTATTATTATTATTATTATTACACTGCCCTTGAAGTAAAT
This sequence comes from Coptotermes formosanus, assembly GCA_013340265.1. NCBI lineage: Eukaryota > Metazoa > Arthropoda > Insecta > Blattodea > Rhinotermitidae > Coptotermes > Coptotermes formosanus. The sequence goes on along the minus strand of BLKM01000554.1, from coordinate 854,485 downwards.
GCAGTGTTTTGTTTTTCAGCCAGTGTACTTGAAGATGAGCCTGGACTCAGATGCAGGTATTGTTCCTTGTGACTGCAGCAGTGAATCTTCTCCATGCTTTGGCCTGTCTGCTGATGCACGTGTTCTACCCCTTCAGTGGCCAAAGAGTTGCAATGAACTTAGCAGTAAATTAGATCATGCTGCTGTCTCTTCCATGCTGCTTGCTACTCATTGCACGACATTTAGTCCTGTAGCTGTTGTAAGTGATAGCCATCTGTTACTGCCACCCTCAGCACACGCTTCATTGTTGCATGACCCTTATACTCCCGAGAGCATGGACACCCCATCTTCCTCTCCCACTCCCTCTGCAACGCCACAGTTTGAGTTTACAGTTGGATATGAAAGAGAAAGTGATTCATATTTAAGCATGTATGGATCTACACAGAGTACAAAAGACAAAATATACAACTGGGACTTTGTATTGGATTCTGTGGAACACATTGATGGTCCAGATGAGGATGAGTGTGCTGATGATGAGAATGATTGTAGTAATTGTAAGAGAGATAAAAGTAGAAACAGTATGAGGCCAGACATTCAGGAGAGGCAGCACTTTGGTTCTGGACCCAAAAATGAAACTGTATTGCTCACTGAAAAGTTCGCATCTGGCAGGATGGCATTTGTTACGTCAGTTGCGGATATTACACCAGTGGGAAACTCAAGTGAGAACACAAACTCTGTTTACACCTCTTGTCTTTATTCTGGTGATGAAGTTAAGGAACAGGATCTAAATAGCACCAAACCGTTCAAGGTACCTGATATATTTGAAAATAAGTGTGACTCTGGTTCAAGCTTGAATGAGTTTCCTGTTGTATACGACATGTCTCGAAAAGATGTTGAGCCAGAGAAGGTTTCTGTATCAAAAGGGGAGTGCTTTTGTGATAGTGTTGTGCATAATAATAATAATAATAATAATAATAATAATAATAATAATAATAATAATAATAATAATAATAATAATAATAATAATAATGACTGTACTAATAAATTTCCTGACCAGTGTTCAACTGCTGCAAGCAGAGACACAGACCAGCTGATGCTGTTTCATGGTGCAGGAACAGTACAAGATACTTCTCAGGTAAAGGACAATAAAATGTCAATTAATATTATTCCAGGTTTGCTTTCAGAAGCACAAGATTTATTATCATTATGCCAAGAACATAGTGACACTGATGGACAAGTTCTGAGGCAAAATGTCCCTGCTGTGTTTTTAGAAACAGAACACGTGGAACACAGTGTTGCTTTGTTATCTTCTGATCATTCAGCTGTTTCCAATCCTGCAGTGATACATGTTCAGTCAGCAGTAAGTGTAAGGAGATACAGTGATAGGAGACCCCAAGATTCTTCTCATGAAATGCAGTCGTGTGCCTCTCAGTGTAACAAATCAGCATTGTTACCTCACTTTGTCAGTCATGAAAAATCATGTCCAGTTTCTAACCCTGTAATTAGCACTGATAACCAAACAACAGGTGAATCTGACTGTACAGATGAAATCAAATTTGTTTTACCAATTAGGAATTCTTTTGTCTCAGGGCCAACTGAAAGTGTTGTAAGTCATAAACTACACCCACTTGCTAACAGTAGGGAACAATCTGCAGAAGTTAGGCAGTCATCTTCTGATGGAGTATGTGAGCTAAGCAGATCTCTAGTTCTGGACAAGGCACTATCAAAATTGAGTAATGATAAAACCACAACACATGACTGTCCAGTGAAACATCTTTTTCGGAGTGCTTCTGTACCTGCCAATGTCTGTTCAACCAGAATCATGGAGAAACAGATCCCATATCTTTTAGTCATATCACGGATACATAGCTGTGGAGATATGAGTACTTCATACAGCATTCAAAATGAATCATCTGTAAATGGGGGTGAGAAATTGGCTTTAAATCAGCAACCTTGTACAGAGCAAAATAATTCTGTGTTAAGTGCACATACTTCTTTCAGTGAAGTTCCAGTTGGTTATAATCGAGAGAAGAAACGTGACCAAAAATTGACTGATGGGCAGTGTTTCAGTTGTTGTATCTTATTGTGATTTCTCTAATCAGTAGATTAGGGAGCATCCTTCCATGTTTCATCAGTTTGTAGGGCTGTGGATCTCACTGTACAGTAAACTTTGTATGCGTGGGCAGCATAGGGAGTTACGAGGCTCTGGGTAACAGATTAATGAGTGTGCTTGTTGGGAAAATTACATTTTATACATTGTAATCAAGTTTTTATTTCTACAGTTCTGTCACTCATTTGTTATATAGTCTGAACAAGGCAGGTGTGTGGATTTTCAGCTGTAAAACTTCCCAATCCATATGCCATAAAATGAACTATATTTTTTCAAATGCTGTTGAAGCTACAGCTTTAATGTTTAAGAACATGCAGTTAATACATATGTCTAGAGTGGCAAGCAACATGCAGCAAATTTTGTAGGACATGATGATCCTGCAGATGGATGAGGTAGTAATGGCAAATATGAATACCCTACTTATCTGAACTTATCTGTCTGTGCTTTTCAATGAGCTGAAGTGACTCAAGATTTATGGGTATTCCATTGGTGAAACATCTAGCTCGTTTGAAACGGTAGCCTATACTGGTATGTGTTCTTGAGTGGAGCTCGTACAGTGGTAGGTCTTGATCAGTTTGATCATTTAGAAACTCTTGATAAATTCATTGCTTAAAAGAATAGCCATAATTATTCTCAGTACAATAAAAAATGTTTGGATTAACTTCACTTACTTTTCCTTGAGTTACGAAGTCGGAACTTGCTGTGGTGCAAACCTGCAACCTTTCATACATTCAGCAAAAGACAAAAGTTTTAAATTTTAGTGGTGTTTTAAACTCTTCCTTCAGCTCTGTTTAGGTGTGATACTTCAAAAACAAGACCAGAATAATCAACAAATTAAGTAAATGATAAAAACCAGGTTTCATATTTTTTTCTGTATTTATGCTAAAGTGGATTCATTTTGGATTCATCACCAGTTCATAATCATCTTTTTGTATTGTTGCTTGTTCTCTTCTGTGTGAAGTCTTTCAGCATATCATGTTTACTTCTTGCATATTTATGAATGTCATGTAATGCTGAGTGAAGTCCAGCTGATAATATTGTTCATGCCAAGCACAGGATTGTTGAAGGTATGACATGTCAGTTATTTTGAAGTATATGCCAAAGTTTTATTTTGCGTGATTTGATGTTCTCATGGTGGTGACTGTGAAGTTTACTTTTTTCTGGCATGTTAACCCATGAGGTGTGGTACCTTCGTAGCATTAACCCGTGTGGTGTGGTTTGTTTTTACAGCTAGATGGCATCGCATCCCACAAAACAGTAAGTTTTGGTGACTTCCTCTGTTTACACAAGACAAAACTTTGTACCATTTGATGACTTACAATACAAATTCAAGAGTTATTTCTTTTAAAACCGATTCCATTGTTCATGGGTGGTGAACCATCAGATGTATCATGAAGATTTTCAGTGGCTTTGCACATGTCATCTGACTAAAATGTTATGCCTTTGATGCTGTATATTCTGTATTCCCATCATGTTTCAGTAAGAGGTTTCAAAGTTATTTGCAATTTTATGTTGATTGTCTGTGTCTTTGAAGATCAAGTATCATGAATTCTATTCTTTGTACAGATCCAGAAAATTGTTTTACCACTGTTGATAATTAAGCAACTGCAGAACAGAAAGTTCTGGTTGTATCATTGTGTCCTGGATTAATGGCTGATACTTGTGTTTTCAATCCCACCACGTTTGCTTCATTGCCATAATTGTGGTCGTGAATGTACTGGCACCACTGGTAGGAGGCAAGTGAATGACATGTCTTCTGAATCATGGATTTATTGTTTTATTATGGCATAGAGATTTTAAAAAACCTTGCATTTTTGTGGTAAATGTGTATGACACCATTTAGAGGACTGTCATCTGAATTCCAGTTTGTAGGCCCTTGCCCATGTTTCATCGATTACAAGTATCCAATTTGACGTGTTGTTCCCTTTGCAATGAAATCATGCCAGATTAACATGACACATACCACAGTGTGTCCAGTGTTGCATCTCATTTAAATTGTGTGGCACCCACTGGGCAGCAATGTTGTGCATTTGTAAGTTCAATCGTAAAATTGGGAGCACTTTAGACCCTGGAATCCATGTGCATTTGGCTGATTCCCGCCCTTCTTCATCCATTCAGTCTTCAGTTATGGTCACTGACATGACTGTATGAGTAGACATGAAACCATCACTGTGATGCGTGCTGGCTGGTGACGCTGTTGACACACTTCCACACTTGAACGCCTTTCCCTTCTCACAACTGTTTGATATGGTAGGGCATGATCACCCAGTACTTCACATAAGTCTGAGTGGCACTTCCATGCATTTCTGCTATGGATAACTGCTATTTTCACGTACAGATGCTGTTCCATTTTAGAGATGACCATTTCAGAATGAGATTACACTCCTGTACATATACTCACATCTGACAGTAACATGTGCAGGTACATGTGACATGCTATCAAATGTGTGTATGCAATTTCCAGCGTTGCCACATTTTGGCACAAAAATATTTTCCATGACTTGCGGAGTGACCTAGTCCTGAATTTTGAGCTGCATCAAAGGATAATGTTTCCTTACAAATGGTGAGTTATATAATACCAGAACTCTGTAATATTTAACTATATTTCCAGTAAACCCTGTCACTGTTTGCTGGCTTCCTGATTGTGTAACTGATTCTCTCATCTGATTATTTTCCCTTTCAGTCACCATTGTTCTAATCCAAGACACTTTAACAAATATTCTATATGACCTTTGCTGTTTTTGTCTTTTCCCAAGATGATGCTCTAATATGTTTCTAGCCACGTCAATTCAGGTCTGTAGTGTTCATGTGAGAAGTAAACACCAGTTTTAAATTCTGACTACACTGGCTATGTTCTTCACCATTTGGAAGCATGTGTGAGTTCAGCAGAGTGCTTATTAGAATTGCTCTGTTATTCTCTGTGTATGCATTTTAGAACTCAACTGTTGAACATATCTTCATGAAAATGGATACAAGGGAACTTTGTGACAAGTTGTGGAATCAGTTAAATTCTGAGTAAAATTTCATGAACATATGAAAAACAAGGAAGTCTTCCATAGGCCTACCCATCATCCCACATGAAAAACAAATGAAATGCTTGATTGCATTTAGGCTGCATTGATAGCAGGTATGTTTCATTCTTTTAATATGCTGCTGTATTTAACTGTGACTGTGGAGCTTCATTCTTCCCTGTGTTGTAGCAACAACACTTGAGTCTTGCATGGTCATGTTTAAAACTGTTGCTGCATTATGTGGAAAACTTACACTCTGTGTGGCGTGAAAAAGCAGAAAGGTGCAGTTTCTTTGAAATTATCAGTTGTATGTTATTCAGATCACAGAATAAAAATTTAGCATCCAAAAATTTAAATCCATATGCAGTAACAGGAAACGTGCCAGAACTGTTACGCTATGTATACATTTTCTGATTTTTTAAAATTTTGTTGCTGTGGAAACTGCTAAAAGTCTATTTTTATTATCCTTTGAGTATTTTTCATTGTCACATGAGGATACACTGGCCCCTTGCGTACTGCTCCTGTCACTACTATTGCTGCTACTGCTGCTACATCCTTGTGAATCACTCAGCCTTGGAATCATCTCACCTGGGTCATAACTGGTAGAATATTTTTCAGGTTCACATTTCTTACAGGTGTGGAATCGTGATATTTTATTGAGCATCTTATTTTGTTTTCCACTCATTCTCCATTGAGTTAATGTTGTCCTAAACATGCACTTTTCATAGTTGCAGTGCATTCACAGTGGACTACAACACAGGTGATTCATAACTTGCTCTCTGTCTACTCTCCACTTTTATTCTCACAAAAATCTTTGTTAGTAAAACCTCAGTTTCAGTTTCTTTCCAAAAACTTAAGAAAGCAAGCATTATTTTTTTTATTTTTATTGTCCAATTGGTCTTTCTTTTTTCTTTCATATTCACCTTGTTCAAATTTTTTGTCTATGGCACTCCGTTTTGAAGCAGCATGTTGCTTGTAACAGATCACGATCATCATCATCATCATCATCATCATCATCATCATCATCATCATCATGAGCTGTGAAGTATTAGGCGTAGTGCCTGTTTTTTATCCCTTGAGGTGAAACTGGTCCTTCCATCTTTTCCTTGGGCGTCCTATGCTTCTCTTCCCTTTAGGCCTATATTTCAGTGCGTGTTTGGCTATCCTGTCTGTGTTCATTCTCTCTACATGTTGTAGCCACTCATGGATTGATTTCTCTCCCTGTCTAACTTTGTAATTCCTAGCAAGTGTCTTAAGAATTTCATTTGTGCTGCTTCCAGTCGTTCATCTCGTTTCTTCAGCACCCAGGCTTCACTACCAAACTTTAAGGCTGCTTTAGCTGTGATATTATGGATTCTTCATTTTGTTTCTTTAGTCATGTTTTCCAAAATGCCTTCATATAACATATACGCAGCATTATTTTTAAGTATAAGGATCATAACTTTTGCAAGAATAAGAATGACACACCCTGGAATTTTATTCACCTTATTGTACTAAACAGTTGTGGTCAGTTGAACGGAAATATATCCGCTGCCTAAATCGCATGCCTCTTACTTCATTTGGCAGCAGCTGTAGAGCAAACTCCTCGACTGTTGTTGGTCTTCAACAAAATCATATGTGTTTAACTTGTTGCAGACATTGCTTAAAACCTTTTTGCCTCAAACTACTACCTGTGTGCGTGCGTGCGCCATGGAGGGGTAACTTAACTAAAACACCTCTAGGAGGTATTGATTTCTCTACTTCCATCTAAACTACTAGCAGAGATATGATATGAAGTAACAAGTGCAGCACTCCTAAGCCTGTTATTATGTATGTATTTCCTGGCTTAACTACCTATCTGGTTAGCTGTCACCACCTCACGTGAATCATCATCTTCACCCTAAGGGTAGTTCAGGTATGAGGAATAGTATACTTCAATCCCCTATAGCCTTGTTGATCTGTTGCAGGTTCGTGGGAAGGTAGGGTTTGGGATGTTGTACCAGACTGCTCTTAATTATGATTCTTGGGTGCATAGAATTTCCAGTAATTCAGTGCACATTGTGTCCTGTTTATACATATTATTACTGTGTTTGCTGTTCATACTTCGATCAGTGGTTCCCATAATGTGCTGTGTGGCGGCAAGTTCCTGCACATAGGGTTTCCAAGCAGCCCACAGGTACCTTCTATAATAACAAATTTTAATTTTATGATATTCGTTGATAGACAATATTTGGCCTGTATCATTAAGAGAACCACGAAGTTGCTGCAATTGTGCAGTGTACTGAATTAGTAATACTGTGAGTAAGCTGTACATTTAAAAAGTAAGAAACTTGTATAACACCAACAAATGCAGTATTCTATAATTTATGTGTACTGTCTTTTACACAGCTTCTAGATGTTCTGGCATTATCATCACACAATGCAGTACACACCATACAGGGGACGGGATCCAGTTTGGATCAATGAAGAATAGATGTTTGTACACAAAGAGCTAATTACAACATAAACATGTATAATTTTTAACCATGTTAACAAACAGGTTTTATTACTGCTTTATCAACATTATATTATATTTATGTATACCATTTTAACCAAAACCTGTAACATTCTGCACTATTGATACTACAATATATGTACGCTTATCACGACCTATTTTATTGCTGTAAGTTTATAGAAAGTTTGGTGTCATCTCCCTGAAGATGGTGAGATGATAATGCTGAAACATGTAGGAGCTATGCAAAACATGGTATGCATAAATTACAGACTTGTGCATTTGTTGGTGTTACATAAGTTTCTTATGTATCACAGTGAATGGTATAAGCAATGCAAAAGTGTGTGTGTGAAGTCCACTGTAAAATTCTTAAAGAAGGAGAACACAAACTATTGAAATCAAGGTTCTGAACCAAATAAATCATAAGGTAGCTTTATATCAAAGCGCTGAGTTTTATTATGCAGTGCTTCAGTGTGTGTGTTGAAATTTTCGTCTGATTGTAGATCAGTGTAAATGTTTTATTATATTCAACTCTTAATACAGTATATGTATTTTATTTTTTGAGGATCCATCAGTTTTATCAAAACCACAAGGACTCTGAGACAAAAGAAGAAGTTATCAAAGGGAATTTTATGTGTTATTTCCCAAGTACTTCCCTTTTAATAGAGTTTTCACTTACCATAGTAAAAGGATGGTGTGGTGTTCACAGTTTGCAGCCATGATTTGATCTATGTGCAGAAATGGTTAAGTATGTCAAGCCTCATATAGCCTATTCAGAAGTGAACACTGAAGTGGAAGGCTAGGAATATGCATCCATTAACACATGAACATTCTCTGCTGCAGTTGCTATGCCACATTTTTGCCTACCCCATCCACAGCCTTTGCTGCCCATCTGTATGCATAGTTTACCTCTCCTGTTACATATGCCATTTTAATTTTGAACCTGCTGCTGTTGTGTTGTAGTTTACAGTGTCACTGTCCAAAACCAAAGCTTTGTTTGAATTGTGTTTTAAATTTCTTGTAGTTAGACACACAAATTTAAAAGAAAATTACAGAGTAATAAATGTCTTATTTTTATGTTTTTACCATAATAACATGCTGTATCTTACAGCTGTAAGTGATTGTAATCGTCATGTCTCTAACTGTTGTTGTTGTTGTTGTTGTTGTTGTTGTTGTTGTCGTGTTTTTTTTTTGGCATGAACTACATATTTCCATCTGTGATGCATAGTTTTAGTGTAATACAACTGTGAGTAGTTGGTTATTCTTGAAGGTGGTGACATTTTAAACCTTTTGATGGAATGTCTTCTTTATCAACATTTTTGCTGTATATAACAGTGATCACTTAAATGAATGTGTGAGCAATACATGTTGATCTGCCTTTGTTGGTTACTTAAAAATACAGTTGTGAATTGATTTAGTTTACTTCATTTACTTAAATATTTCCCATACAATAAGAAACATGAAGATTCATGTCTTGTAGGGTATGATGCCATGTTGGTTGAAACCAACGTTTTGGAGGAGCCTAGTGCCTCCATCTTCACAGTAAAAGGGTGTTTGACCCTGAGCATGGAGGCAGCAGGCAACTCTCAAACATTGGCAACTACCAATCAAAACAGGAGCTAAGAGTCCAAGATGGCGAGCTCCATCAAAATGCTGGTGACTTTATGAGTTGACACATTGTTATATCTCAGAAGATTTGAATCTTCATGAAAATCACTGTGGAACTGTCAAGTCTGGCAATAGGGAACGTCCTCTTCCTCTTTGTATGGTGTGTAATCCTACTGTTACACCTCTAGCCGAGAAACTGGGTTTTTTCCAGTGTTTATTCAAGAGTGGATGTATGAAAAATAGATGCAGACAAATAATGACCATGTTAGCTCCGTTTGTGAAAGGTGTTCTGCTACTGCAAACTGTCACTTTTGAAAGTCTTTCAGAGTATACGTAAAAATGTTATTTGTTGTCCATTGTGCACAGAAAGAATTAAAAGAAATAGCAGGTAGCTGTAGCAGTAACATGTCTGACTTTCATTTGGAAGGTGCCAAGTTTGAATTGTTCCCAGGACACTGGCTATCGTGGCTGAGATTTTCATGGTTTTTCTCAGTCCAGCCAAACAAATTGTGGGATTGTGCCTTGGTTAGGCCACAGCTGTTTCCTTCCAAATCCTTCCCAGTTCATCATTCACGAGTCATCCTGTCATCAATGCTGAAGAGTCTGAGGTACTGACAGCATCATGAAATAAGCCACAAATAATTCAGTTGTATTTTAAAGTACATTCAGTTTTAATTCTTACTAAATGCCTTATTAGGATATTCTTTGCATGTGTAGCTTATAATTTTGTACATGTAGAAGAGCACTGTTATTTTTACTCCTCACCACATTTGATTGAAGTGGCTAAGTCCATGAGGATAGAATGGGTAAGGTATGTGACATGCTTGGTAGAGAGAAGAAATGGATGGAGAGATTTACCTTCAGGTTACTGCCATAGTGGTGGGCTGTTGTAAGGAGAAATGAAGTGGAAGTGTAGAAGTGTAGAAGGATTAAAATGCTTCAGTTTGGTGTCTTGGTGGTAGGCTGTAAGAAACAGACTAGGGATGGGAGATGTGGGAATGTGGAAAATAAAAATGATTGTGTTCCATCCTAGCAGAGAGCTGATGTGAACAGAGGACTGTAGTGGGGTGTATGAATGGGAACAGGGTTATTGTGGTGCCTTAGGGGAGGATATTGTCAATAACATTGAGTGTAGAACTGTGGATGGGATTACAATGGTTCAGCTTAGCATCTCGGTACTTGCCTGTTGTAAATAGAGTGTGGAAGTGTGAGCAGGATTAAAATGACTCACTGGTGGGCTGTTGTGCCATAAGGAAATGGGGTTTGAGAGTATGAAAACGAATAAAGTTCAGTTTTATGTCCTTATGTTGGGTAATTGTTGACAGAGGAATGAAATGGAGTGTGGGAATGCTGACAGTGTTGAAAGTATTTGATTGTGGTGTTTTGGTCATGGGCTTTTGTATGTATTGTGTGACCTTTGTAAGTGTAGGAGTGTGGACAGGGTGAGAGTGGCTGATTTTGGCATATGAATATTGGATTGTTGTAAACCAAGTGTTAGAATGCTGGCAGGCTTAAAATGATTTGGTTTAGTATCGTAGTGGTGGACTATTGTAAACAGTGTAATGAAGTTGGGTGTAGTAGTTTGGGCAGGAGTATTATGATTCAGTGTATTTCCTTCACTTGGGCTGTTACAAACAGAGCATGGGAATTCGGAGAGGATTAAAATGGTACACTTTAATGTTATAGTGGTGGGCTGTTGTAAACAGATTAATGAAATGTACTGTGTGAGTCTGGAGAGAATTAAAATGTTTCAGTTTAATTTGTTATTGGTGGGCTCTTGTAAGCAGAGTAAATGAATGCGTGTGACCGTGTATGTGTGTCCCTGCATGCATGTGCCTTTGTGTGTGCATCTGCATGTGCATATACATGTGAGTGTGTATTTGTGTGTGTAAAAATATATATTCTTTCAGTTCATTGGCTTCCTGTATGTGTGTGTGTATATATATGTATGTATTGGCTTCCTGATGGGCTGTTGTAAACCATAAAGGAAGGGAGTGTGGGAGTGTTGAGAGGATGACAGTGGTTCAGTTTAATGTTCTAATGCTGGTGTGGTGTAAGCAGAGTGATGGTGTCTATTGAGATAGCATGGAAAATATCAGAATGTTTCAGTTTAGTATCTTTGTAGTGGACCATTGTAAATAGTGTAATGAAATAATGCATGGTGGTGTGGGGTGATGTGGAGTTGTTCAGTTTGGTATCTTGATATTGGACTTTTGTGTACAGATTACTGAACTGTGGGGTGGGAGTATGCCCAGCATCAGATGGTTCAGTTTGGTCTCTTAGTGGGTGGCTGTTTTAAACAGAGTGGTGAGATGTGATGTGGGCTTGTGAACAAAAGTAAAGTGATAGGTGTCTGAGTGGTGGGCTTTAATTGGCAGAGTAAATGATTAGTTTATGAGGTGAGGATGGTATTGAAATGGTTCAGTTTGGTGTTTTAATGGTGGACTCATGTTAATAGAGGAATGAAATTGGGTGTTAACAGTAGGGACAAGAATAAAGTAGTTGAATTTTGTTGCCTAATGTTGGGCATTATAAACAGAGTGTGGGAGTTTGGACGGGATTGAAGGGGTTTGGTTTTGTGTACTGATATTTGGCAACTGTAACACTAATGAAATTTGCTGTGGTTACAAGACTAAAAGGGTTGAATTTGTGTCTTACTGGTGAAGTGTTGTGAACAGTGAGGAAGTGTGGACAGTATGAAAATGTTTCACTTGGTAGTGCCTTCTTGTTGGGCTGTTGTAAGTACACTATTGATATTGAGTGTGGGAGTTACTGCTGGATTAAAGTGGTTCAGCTTAGTGTCTGAAAGGGCTGCTGTACACAGGATATTGGATTATGGAATGGATTAAAATGGTTTAGTTTAGTGTCTTAATTTTCTTGTTTTAAGCAGAGCAATTAAATTAGTGTTGGGATGTACATGGGATTAAAATGGTGGATTTGTAGTGGTGGGCTGTTTTAAACAGGGTTATGAAGTGCATTGCTGGAGTGTGGAGAGGTTAAAATGATTGACTGTCATTTCATAATGGCAGGCTGTTGTAAAGAGAGTAATTGAATTAGGTGTGGGAACTAAGAGAGGAGTAAAGGAGTGCAGTTTAAGTATCGTAGTATTGTGCTCTTGTGAACGGACTGTGGGAGAGTGGACATAATGAATGTGTCTTAGGCTGCTATGAACCAAGCTATGAAATTGGGTGTGGGAGTTTGCTTAGGATTAAAGCAGTTCAGTTTAGTGTATGACTGAAAGGCTGCTGTGTACAGAGTGTTGGATTGGGTAAAATGTTGTTGGGCTGACAGCTGTGTCAGATTGCTTAATGGTGAATAACCCAGCGTTTTAAGGGCCATCTGCACCCTTGTCATCAGGGAAGTGACCACCTGTGAAATCTGTCTTCATCACGATGTGCCTGTCCGCTATAGCTGGTGGCGAGACAGGTGGGCGTTGGTGGGTGGAGTCAGGTACCTGCTCTGCCACGTCCTCCTGATACATTCAGTACCAGGTTGGTTACAGGTGTGAGGCCTGGCTCAATATGAAGCCTCTGTCTCTGTTAAAATTATTTTTGTTCAGGTGTAATTCAGTTGGATTGTTGACAGGATTAAAATGTATTAGTTTAGTGTCTTAATGTTGGGCTCTTTTAATCAGTGACAAAACAGGGTTTTGGAGTGTGGATGTAATTAAAATTATCAGTTTGCTACCTTAATAGTGGGGTGCTGTAATCAGAGTGTCAGAATGTGGACAGTATCAAAGTCATTGAGTTTAGTGCCTTAGTAATAGGGCATTTTAAACAGAGTAAGGAGATGTGCTGTTGGAGTGGGTACAGGCTGAAACTGTTTCAGTTTTTTATCTTATTGGTGGGCCATTCTATACTGAGTAATGAAGGTGGGTGTGGTCACGTGGCATATTCAGTTTGTCTTGATGTTAGGCTTTTGTAAACAGTGTAATGAAATGGGATGTGGGGATGTGGGCACAATTATGATGGCCTATTTTGGTGTCTGTTACGGGCTGTTTTAATTGCTGTAGTAACATGTGGTACGGGAGTATGGACAGGATTATCATGGTTCAGTTTGGTGTCATAGTGATGGGCTGTTGTAAGACAGTGATGAATTGTGGTGTGAGAGTGGACAGGATTACAGTGGCTTAGTTTAGTGGCTTATTGGTGCACTGTTTTAAAAAGAGTTGGGAAGTGTGGTTCAGTTTGAAGCCTTAGTGTTTAGATGTTTTAAATGTAGTAATTAACCCTTTAAAGACGAAGCGTATCTGTTTTATATAAGGACTCAGTGCATACCGCGCTGTAAACACTCTCCACTTCTGTTATAAAAACCAATCTCTTAATGTTTTATAAGGCAAAAGGTGCTGTTTATTCTGACATCCATACAAAACACACAAATGCAGCATGAGCACTACCTAGAATTTTTGAATGTTACTCCTGATGGTACGTAAAGTTACCGCTAGGCTTTAAAAGGTTAAATGTGATTTGGAGGTGTGGACAGGATTAAAGTGGATCAGTTCTGTGTCTTTGTTGTGGCCTGTTTTAAACACAGTAATTAAATGTTGTGTTGGATCATGGGCTGGATTAAAATGTTTCATTTAGCTGTCCTAGTATTGGTCTGTTCTAAAGGCAGTGATGAAATGTGGTGTGGGAGTTTGGACAGGATTAAAATGTTCCGGTTTAGTGCTGCATTGGTGCAGTATGTAAAGTTACCACTAGGCTTTAAAAGGTTAATGGTGGAATGTTTTAAACAGAGTAATTAAATCTGATGTGTATGTGTTTTTTTCATGATTAAAACTATTCGGTTTACTGTCTTAGTGGTGGTCTGCTTTGAACAGAGAAGTGACATGGGGTGTAGGAATGAATGCAGCATTAATATGAATTTTTTGTCTTGGTGGTATGGTCATTTAAATAGAATAATGAAATAATGCTTGGATTGTGGACATGATTAAAGTGGTTCAGTTGGATGCTTTAGCTGGGGTGTAGACAGGGTTAAAATATTTCAGTTTGCAGCTGTAGTGGTGGGCTGTTGCAAACAGGTAATGAAATGGTGTGCTTGAGTGTGGACAGAGTTAAAATTATTGAGTTTGTTGTATTCTTTGTTGACTTCTATTAATGGAATAATGAATTGGGAGTGTACTAAAATCTATGTAGCTGTTAGCTTGTCAAGACTGTCTGGGGCCCATGGAGCTGTTTAACAATTCTTTGGCATTATGTGACGTTACTACTTCAGCTGTACCCAAGAACACAGCCATTTAGTTAATTATACTTACGTGTTTGTGGCTAGGTAATAAGCTCTAATCTGACTTTGATAATATGTTTATTTTTCCAGTATAAGATAACTTCCATGTTTTGCAGAAGCCAGGCACTTACAGTACAATTTTTGTAACATCTGAGACAAAAAGTTAATTAAGTTCCAAATTTGACTATTAGTTTGTATTGGCAGGTCCTTTCACCTTAAAAGGAAAAGGATAAATCTGTCCCTGTTTATATTATAAGGTATTGTTCCATCCTTGCTAACCTTGGCACTGGATGGAGGTGATTTGTTGGCTTCATGCTCTGGCCGCTTTACCTGCAGGGAAAGAGACGCTGGTACGCATTGTATAGGAGACTGGGTGGGGCTGCAGTATGTCTAGACAGTTTTGAGGCAGGAAAATTCTCTTGACACTGTTGGGAATTTAATAACCACATTTCCTCAGTCTTCCAACCTATAGCCTAGTCAGTACACCAATAACACTACTATTTTTTTTTATTTTAATACTAGACATCCCCATTGGTATGCAGATGTGAAAGTATATTTTACTCTTCTCAATTGTATAGTCACAACCGGCACATTCACTCGTAATATGTAATCAGGCTGCTGATTTCAGCTGAAAGGGCCATCATCAGGCTGTGACAGAAAACTGAAAATTTCCAGTTTTCTTTCATGGCCTGATGATGGCTCGTTGAGCTGAAACCGGTAGCCTGATTACATATTACAAGTGAATGTGCCGGTTTTGACTGTAAAATTGATAAGAGTAAAATATACTTTTGTAACGTTACTCTTGCTCCCCCTTTACCCATATATCTAGAAAATGTGTTAGCTTCCAGTGAAGGCATCCAAGAGGATGCGAACGTCAGGTATAAAAACTGCAGAGAACTGTGTTGTATACTGGTTTGATCATAGAACTGGGAGATCTAAAATATCAGTCATTTAATTTTAATGTAAGTGATTACTCTTGGAATTAAGCTACATTGTTGAAACTTTTGTTCAGTTTAATGTTGCAGGTTTAGTTCATTCCAGAGAAATCTTAAGTAGAGATTTCATCATATGATATTGTTGTGACACAATGTTGTACAGTACTTTTAGCTTGTGTAATTCTAGAAACAAGAGGCAGTGGCAGCCTCTGAAGCATGCATTTAGTCCACTTATTTGGTACCTCTGTCTGTTTCGTAATAAAATTCTCATTGCACCCAGTTGAGTTGAAACAAGGAGTCACTGTATTAGCAGTGCTTTGGAATTTGTCACAGGGAAGATCCAAGAAAACCAGGAGGGATGGAAATTGAGTGAAACTAGTCAGGTTCTACTCTATATGTGTGTTAATTCACTGGGAAAAGGCATAAATGTTATTACAAAACAGAATTTCTATTAGAAGCTACGAAAGGGACTGGCAAGTAAGTAAACACAGAGAAGCCAGAAGGTAGGAATTAGTGTATGTCTGTGTCCTAAATCTGTAGATTTGTCTTAGTATTCAGTGAGATGTTATAATATGCTGATTGCTGTAGCATGGCTAATGTGCATTGTATTTCATCTGTATAGTTCCCTGAAAATACAAAAAATATTTGAGCCAAAATATATGTAGCTCAGAATGTAATATGTCAAGGGCCCACAGAAAAAATACATTGATTGCAATCCCTACCCCCCCCCCCCCCCCCAAAAGTGAAATTGAAAAAACACAGGTTTTGTGGACACCATGATATGATAGGTTTTATGTGATTTATGTTTCAGCCTAACTCAGCCACTAATATCGGCTGATGCCTAACACATTGGAATATTGAAAAACATATTAAAAACGTAGGAATATGTGGATTTTTATTCAGTTTTAATTTTCCCTGTAACCTATCTAGATGTCAGCTCTGAGTTTTTGACATGATTTTCGTAACATAGTTGTTGAAATCAAGCATAAATTATGTGTAGCCTCAAGGTCAGCCTCCACCACCCCACAAAAAAAAATTCTGGGTGTGCGTATGATGAAAAGTGACTGAAGTTTATTGGCTATTTGTGCTGTATATTGCATGTGTGTTTGTATGTGTGTGTGTGTGTGTGTGGGGGGGGGCTTGATTGTGGAAGGTGGAAGTATTGTATTTGTTTTGTGTGAAAGGATAAGTTGTTACAAAGAAAAGCAGAATATTCGTATCTACACCATGTATTATTATGAATCATTCGAAATATGAAATATAAACTTTTTGCATCTCATACTGCTGCATGTCCCCTGAATCTTGAGTCACTGAGCATGTTCTTTAACATGAGGGAAGACTATAATACAGTATGTAGTGATCTGAATTTTGTTGGCAGACAACCATGTGTTATGTATATTTTTCTAAAGCCATATTACATGTGTTGTTACTGTGTCAGCAGTTGACAGATCAGAAATTAAGAACAATATAATACGGACTTTGCAGTTAATCCCCCCAAAACCGGAAATTTAACTTTGCAATCACTCAGAGACTAAAAATTCAAAATTATTACATTTATGAGGAAGTTTAGGGGACGTTAATTTCGGGAGTTTTGCTACCATTCGGTTCAGAATTTGTTGCTTTTATGGCTTTTATCCACAGAAAAGATTAAAATCCACAGATATGTTGTGCAAGTGTAAAATTTCTTCCTTATCCTAGGGGAGGAAATGGTATTATTATTATTATTATTATTATTATTATTATTATTATTATTGCAGTGGCACTCCAAATGGATTTCTTCCATTGTCTTGTTAAAATACAACATTCTAAGGACAAAATCTTATGGTGAATGGCTTAGTCTTTGTCCTTGAATAAAAAGCAGGGTAAACCTGCGCGCGCGCGCGCACACACACACACACACACACACACACACACACACACCCCCGTTCGTTCGTTCGTTCGTTCGTTCATTCATCCATTCATTCATTCATTCATTCATTCATTCCATTCATTCATTCCATTCATTCATTTCGTAGATTGAAAACCTGTCATAAGACAGTTGGATATGAAACAAATCACGGTAGTACAATACACATTGCATGAACAAAGCAAGACAAATAACAACACACACAAAATCAAATCTGTGTAACAAAACATAGAACTCATATTTAAAAGTCACACTAAAATCGTAATACAATATCAGACCTCTTGAATACAAATCATAAGCCAGAAAATACAAACTATAAGTTAATCATTTCTGAGATTTGAAATACTGGAAGGTAGACTACTGAAAATCTTTACACCAGCGTAGGAAACAACTTTCTGAAGGCATGAGGGATGGGCAGTAGGCCTGTGAAGCTGAGTCTTGTTTCTTGTATGTGTGCCGTGTATTGATGAGTTAGTCTGAAAATTTTCCTGATTATCCAGAACAGAATCATCAGTGAAAATATGTATTGGCATGGCATAGGTAAGATATCTGATTTCTTGAATAAGCTTCTACATAAACTTCTAGGTCTGACACCAGCCATAATTCTAACTATCCTTTCTTGTAATATAAATACCCTATCTGCATCAGTAGAATTTTCCCAAAAAATTATTCCATATTTGATTACAGAATGAAAGCATGCAAGCAGACTATCTGAAGAGCATTTTTGTTCAGAATATGAGCCCATTAGATAAGCTAATCTTTATCAGTAGGCATTGAAGCAGTCCAGGTGGATGAATACTTACAAGAACCTTCACTAGTATGGGTGAGTGCTATTCAATCAGTGGTGGATCAGCAGGCTGGAATGGATGATGGAATTGTTTTGCACAAAACCAAGGCTAGTCAAGAAAGATATAATTATGCAGTCCAGATACTAAGTAGATGTCATCTGATGGCATTGTGTTCTTAGAATGTTGTGTTTTAATCATACAATGCACAGTTGGACAGCCATGATATAGACTGAGCTTGTTTGGGAAAGGATTAGTGAATGTAAGAAATAACTAAGTTTAGTAAATATATGAAACGGTATGAGGATGTGGACTGGATTCATGTGGCTCAAGATAGGAAATTGTGGACGGGTCTTGTGAACACGTCACTGAACCTTCAGTCTCCATAATGGAAAGGGAATTTCCTGACCAGCGTAATGACTATTCCGCTTCTCAAGAAGTTCTGTGTTCTTTGTAGTTTGAATATGAGATCTTTGTTCTTCTGAGATATTGAACTCCATTGCTGGGTGTTTTTTGCCGAACATTTCAAGACCATGTAGCAGCCTCATCATTGAGAGGCAGCTGTCCAGTGAAGAAATAAGACATCAGAACCTTGAAGATGAGTTCGGTATGCAGTCTCAACAACAAGCACCCAGTGATGGAGTTCAATATCACACAAGACTGGAGATCTCAGTTGCTCTTTGAAAGGCAACAAACTCACAAGTGTGAATGTAGCCTGTAGATGTTTCCTTGATAGCATGTCGGACTGATTAAAGCATTACAACATTCTGGTGCTTTCTGATTAAATTTAAGAATATAACTTCAGAAAGAGTGTACATGTGATATTTTGTTTGTTACTTGTCTTAGGATCAGCATGTTGTGGAGATACTAAGCATTTTAATAGTGTGGGATCTGCATCATTCACTTCTGAACATATTGCTCCTGCAGATGTGGATGCAACGACCATCACTCGTTATGTCCACATAAGACACTCGGATGCACCTGTGCGAGTATTCAAAGAGACGACTGTTTAGCCCAAAATGGAATTTCTCATCAAAAATTGCTGTCAGTGTGTTTATTTATTATGTATTTATTTATTTATTTACTTGTACCTTGGCATCAAATAAGCAGTATTTCTTTAGTGTATTTACTAATGTGTAAAGATATATTCAGGTATGTAAACAGTATTGTTACACATATTTGTATTAGGGTGATAATTAAATGCAGTGAAAGCTGTGTGACACAGAACCAGGATTGAACAGAAACCTGTCATTACCTGAACAGTTGTCTGGTTGAGAATACAGATTGCAAAGTAACATAAATATTTTGCTGACACAGAAGCTGTAAGGAAAAATACGAATTGTAAATAATACCTTACCAATTTTCTTGTAAACAATTTATCATAAGCAGAAATTGCACATGACAAAGTATAGAGATATTATTTTTTAAAATTTTCGACATTTCACATCAATAATCAAAATTATGACATCACTATTATTGATTAAGACATAACAGTATTTCCAAAAAATTTAGTAAATTTTGATGTGTTGCTCAGAAATGAGCAGTGAGGATAGCATAGTTGGTATGGTGGCTAGTCTCTGGGCTGGACAACCGAAAAAGTCATGGTTTGATTCCCAGCAGGCAAGATTTTCCTCTCTTCATTGTGTCTGGACCAGCTGTGGAGGCTCACTCAGCCTCCTAATGAATGGGTCCTGGTGGCTTCTTCTCCGGGGACAAAGCGGTCGGAGCGTGAAGCTAACCACTCGCCTTCTTCTAGTGCTGAGGCTAATATCTTGGGGTATATCCCTATGCCTTCGTTTGGTGTGCATACAGCAACCTAAGCTTTACCTTGGCTTTGAAGTACGTGCTTGTCTTAAAAGAAATGGTAGTCAGGTATTGGAACAGACAACTTAATAAGTTCAGTACATCTTCGTTCACAACACATAATCTTACTTATTGATTGACAGTTTCTTGAAAAATTGAGTTAAGTGTGAGTATAAATTACTAATTCTTTTCCCACTTAGTGTATCATTTATGTTACAAATTTCTGTTGTGAAATGTAGTTATTACTGTTGTACTTTTATTTATGCCAAAGATTTCCTTGTTCTTTTGCAGGTGAAGGTAAATAGCTCATATTTGCACTATTCCAGTAAGGTACAGTCAGCATTACATTATCTGTTCTAAGAAAAGTTCTATAGGCTGAAGTTTAGTTTTGAAGTGCAGATGAACTGTAACAGCAGATTTGTTTCAAAGAAAGTTGAAGCAGGAAGATTCTTGTGATCATATCATCTGTTAGCATGTTCCACAGAAAGACCTGAAGTGTATTTTAAGTTTGTTCTGTGTGTCGTTACATCTTTAATTTTCTTATTTTGCCATATGGGCTCTGATGCTATATTCTAGTAGAAAATGTTTCTGACATTTCAGAAGAACATACTGGTTCAGTCTTCAGGGTTAGTGTTCAGGTGGATGAGGTATGATTTAGATAGGAAACTTTGTTATCAGCTCATTATTTCTGTTATGAGAGCAAGGTATATTCCTCTGAAACTTGTGTGTTACTGTGTGCCATCAGAATCCAAAAGTAAGAAAAAGAACCCTGACAATTGTATACAGGCCATTACAAAAACCTGAAATCTTAACATTTTCACATCGTTCCTTGACAGAATTTTATAATAAACATTAAGTGTTGTAGGCAGAATGTATACAATGGAATATCTTGTGTGAGAGTGTAAATAACTAAACCTGAAGTGTGTGGTTTCCTTTGTAAAATGGTTGCCTGAAATATGACCTCCTTATTTTTATAATCATGTATTACATCAGTGTAATTGTTTGGATATTTGTGGAACAGATGTGGATATTATAATTACTGCAATTAATTTATAGCAATTAGTAGGTTGATCAGATGTCTTAGAAGTTTCGTGACATTTCCAGAAATTGTGTGTAGGTTCTTTGTATTGTGATGAAGTTGGATGACCAGTTGCTGTGAAGTGTAAGCTTAATTTCAATATTGTACAGAGACCTTATCAAGATTCTAATGGCATTAAGTATATGTAAATTTTACAAAGAGGTGTTAGAAAGTAAAATAGGTTGTAGGTCACCTATATGTGTTACAATTTTTAAGTTTGCCAGTTAATTGAATATTCTGTGTCATACTTCTGAGTGTGTCAGATTAATTCAATCATGTTTATCAGTAACGTAGACAAGGCCATATGAGTTATTAAAGTTACGTAGCAAGTGCCTCTTAATGTATTCTCTATTTCTGATATGATTACAGGTAGTTCTCATTTTATGCCAGGGTTACATTCCTGAAAAAAGTAGCGCAAATCAAATACAAAATTCCCATTTAAAACAGTGTATTTCCTGGGGGTTAGGGGCCTAACAACCTCATCCTATATAGTGTATGACTATACCACTAGTGGACATATGGACGTGTAGAGTATATATGTACTGTATATGCAGTATATATACACTTCTGTACAGTATACATACATTTCTATGCAATTTATTTCTAAAACAACACAAATGTAAGAGACTGATCCGTAGTTTCCTGATACGGGTTTTTTTTGGACAGGACTGTGGTAATCTTGCTACACAAGCAAACACGTTAGTTCCTGTCTTAGCACTTTCTTTAATTCTGTCAGCATTATCACGAAATTATGTATGCTGCTATGAGTGAGTCTAATATTACGGCATATATCAACACTTCATTCACCTTTTTTAAGTCAGCTTGTTACAAGTAATTTCTCTTCAATATTGATTGTCTTTCGCCGATTTTTCATTTGGATTGCACTAGGCAATGCAGATTTACGTTTCTCATATTGGTAAGAAATGCCATTGCTGTTGAAGAAGAAATGAAATGAACCGCGTGGATATAACACCAGCATAATCAAGCCGTACGCGTAACTGAAGTCGTGACAGTGACGTCACTTCCTGCTAGCCTCCTACGGAAGATAAGCGCGACCACGGATCGTCTATGCCAAATCGCGGTAAAGCGAAATTTATCGCGTAAATTCGGAATGGTGTAAATTTTCAAGTAGAGTGGAAACGAAATCGCTTAAAAAGAGAACTATCTGTAATTCAGTTTTCTCCCAAGGCATTCCATATGGAATTTGTGGTGGACAGAATGGCACTGGGACAGGGTTTTCTCATATTTTCCACCAGTTCTCCATACTTACGTGTCATCCATCTACCATTGACACTGTATAGGCAGGCCTGTCAAACATGCAGCTCCCAGAGCTTTATAATGTGGACCGCTTACATTTTGATATTTATAAATTTAGCCTGCCCTTTGGAACACAACAGCAAACATCCTTGCAGAGTATTGCAAGCATTTTTGCCTCTTGGTGGGTTGTCTGCCCATAGCACTAACTTTGTATGTTTTTATATATATGAACCTTTGTTTTGGCCTTTATTCAGCACTTAAGTCAGCAAAAAGGAGAAAGGGGTAAAAGTTAAGTTACATTCCAAAGAAGTGTCCATCTCACTTACTCCTCATGTCAAAAATAACTTATTAATTTTGAAAATTATTATTTTTGAATGATGATGAATTTTATGTTCCAAGAATTTAAAGTGTTTTTGCAGTACATGTTTTTCGATTAGCCAGTTAGTATTTAAATAACTTCCAAAGACACAAATTTTTATTGCAAAGTACACCGAAGAAAGGCTCCAGAATTAAGTACAAGGAATATTTTATGCCGTCTTCTTTAAATTGCAAAACTTACAAACAAAGAAAGATGAGGAGTTGTGACATTTTGTGTCCAGTTGGATTTAGGAGTTGGTCTACAACCTTGTTCAAGTTTGACAGGCCTGCTATATAGCACTTGAAAGAGGTATTAAATAGTACAAAAGTAATCCACCATGTATCAAGTAGGTACTTCGATTGTGGGCTGACACACCAGCATGATGATATGTGATAAGTACATCTGGCAGAGAAATTTCCGATCATGTAAGAGTGAACACTAATATTCGCTGTGACAGACAGTATGATACAATACACCTGCTTTGTCAGTCTCTCCCCATCTCCTATGAACTGCCACCAATACTGTATGAAACAGCATAGCTTCTACTGTCTGCAAGTTGTAACTAAACACTTGGAAGTTACACAAGTACTGCAGGGCCATGGGGATGGAATTTTTATCTGATGTGTAACCTGTATTAACCTATTTTATATTACTATCTGTGCTAAAGCCTTAATACATACATTATATTGGCCATGCAAGTTCCAGATCTCTGCCCCTCTCTCTCTTGTACAGCTGTAATGTCTGGCATTGCTTTCACAGTCATTAGCATTTTCACTACTGCTGTCAGGATTGAGGTGTATGATAATGCTATCTATGGTGTGGGGAATAATCCTGTCTCTTGCCATTATTATTCTGTATTTCCAGTGTGTGTACAGAATACCAGTTCACGCACAAATCACTTGACTTTTGCCAGTGTGAGCTCTGTGGTACTTGTGTCACATTTTCATGGGGGCAGGCAGACAACTGTATGAATAATTTTCCAGAATTTTTTAGGTATTCTGTTGTGACCTCAGTGGGAATATTAGCTGATGTGTGTTGGTTTTGTGAGTTGTTCCATCACATGCAGAACCATGTAATCATATGTTCTTTACTGCATAAGTGATGGTGGTTTGTCAAGCTGAAGACAATGATATGGAGCATTTACAAAGGTAATACTGGCAGAAACGAAATGTTTGGAATAAGTTTTTTCATTATCCTATGAAAATATGTAGAATTTATTTGTTCATGGTATTATCGTGTTGTACTTCCAGATTTTTAAATGAGCTGTGCGTTAGTAATACATCTGTCAATTCCTCCAGCGTACATCATTATAGGCGACATTGCTGCCTAGAGCTGGTCATTATAGTGACTTAGGCTACGTACTGGACAACCAAGGATTTGTGTTCAATTACCACCAGCCTGACTCTAGGGCCTGCCTAGCCTCCTAGTCATTGGTACCAGGGTCTCTGTCTCTCAGACTGAGGTGGCCAGATCTTGGAACTGACCAGTGATGCCCAGGTTAAGAATGGTTAGAGCTGTACCTCCATTCCTCCATATGTCATGGCATACACAGAGACAACCTTACCTGATTTTTTCCCCAGTGGTGTAACAGCCCTTAGTGGGCCAGGACCTCCTCATTATTGAGGTTTCACAATCACAGTCAGATTCACCACACTCAGTAGGACTCCCGTGGACCAGTGGCCAGCCCGACACATAGATCTGACAACACAACACTCATGAGAGACAGACATCCATGTCCCCAGCGGGATTCAAACCCACAATCCCAGCAAGCGAATGGCTGCAGACCCACGCCTTAGGGTCCATCCACACTGAGCAAGTGGCATGTAGTGGCACCCATACGATTTCCAGTAGATTGCCACTGGCTTGTGCTGGCTTTCCGTCCACAATGGGGAAGAGCTCGTATGAGAATCGTCTGGCTTTGCAGCATCTCGTTTGGCAGCTCACAATCAGCATATATTCGGCCTCGGTTATAACGGGCCCCCCCCCCCCCCCCCACCACCACCACCACCACCACTTCCCGGTCGCTCCCCTATGCTCTATCACAGTAACTACATCTGTTACGCCGGTATCTCATACATTGTATCTCCGGTTACATCGGATTTCTCCGACATTCCTCAATAGTTGATTATCCTCGGCTATACCGTTTTTGGCAAAATAATTGACATTTCACAACGGTTACAGTGTGTTCCAGCGCAGAGGGCTCACTCATCAGAGCGAAATGAAGACTGCGTATGTAATTTGATAGCATTTTGTACCCGGAGACGCCGTGGAGACTTGTAAATTTTGCACTTTTTTTGGTTTTCCTAAGGACTAGGTCAAACCATTAGCGGTTGTAATGGCTAAGCCGGGGCAGTCGCTACCTGATAGTTTCTGTTGTTCAAGCACCAGCGAGAAAGTACTGTAATTGCCATACGCGAGCATCTTTATGACACTTGGGGCAGAGTGCCCTGTCATAAATCAGCTACAGCTTGACTTCGTTGCATTTACTTGTAACCTTTTAAGTAAGGCTTTTATTTGCTGTACGTAAACAGAACTGATTGTTCGGCCAGAAAGTGACATGTATCAATACTGGCCGACCAACCAGGTGCGAATACGTACAGTATTTAAAAATTCTGGCCGATCCCAATGGCCGCGCGGTGTAAGGCGTGAGTCTGCGGCCGTTCGCTTGCCGGGATTGTGAGTTCGAATCTCGCCGGCGGCATGGATGTGTGCTCTTGTGGGTGTTGTGTGTTGTCAGGTACAAGTCTTTTGCCTCGGGCCGATCAGCCGTCCAGAGGAGTCCTACGGGAGTGTGGTGTGTCTGAAGGTGATTGAGAAGCCAAGATAATGAGGAGGCTCTGGCCCACGAGGGGCTGTTGCGCCACTGCGTGGGTGCGGGGGGGGGGGGGGGAGTTAAAATTCTTGAATATGTTTTACAACACGTACAGTAGGTGAGTAAACGAGGGAAGCATTCAGGCATCTTGGTGCATGATGCTTCAAGGGTTCAGGAATGTAGTAGTGTGTGTTTTTGGATGTGCAAAATGTATCTGTTCATGTACATGTGCAATAAAACTGAAAAAAAGCATAACATAAGTGGTTTTAATTTAAATGTTATTTAACACGTAATTTAATAGAACCTCGGATATAACGGACTTCGGTTATAACGGATCTTTTAGGGCACCCCTTGGGATCCGTTATAACCCAGGCTGATTTGGACAGCAGAAATTTGCAGTAGTGGGTTGTGCAGAGTTTGTCTTGCAGTGTTTGATGAGGAAGACATGCTTTTAGCTGGGCAGCTTTTATTTTGGTTGCAAATAGAAAAGCGAAACGCCCCCGAAGTTTCTGGGTTCGTGTGGCTCTCCAAAGTAGGAGAAAATACAAGGGAAGTGATTTGCTTGGAGATTTAATGTTGGATGATATTGATCTGTTGGAACTTGAGTACAGGTCTTCTTTTAAAAAATTTCTGTGCCTTACAAATGAAGATTTTGAAATTTTACTGAAAAAGCTGGGTCTGAAAGTACAAAGAAGGATGCAAACTGTAGACATGCTATTCCAGTAAATGAACGCATAGCTGTTACTTTAAACTTTAAGTGATGGCCATTCAGAAAGAAGAATTTGTGTCTGCGCACGTGTGTGCATGTGTGTGTGTGTGTGTGTGTGCATGGGCCTTAAAAATGAAAACCTCTCCACCCATCTCTTATATACGTACTACACACCCTTCTGGCTTAAGCTTGTGGTCTTTACTATGTGTAGTTTGCTGGATCATAGCCCAGAAGACAATGATCACAGGTAGTGACTAGGCTATTGGGCTGGATGACTAAGTAATCATTTGACTCCTGGCAGCAGCAAGAGTTATCCTGTAATCCAAAGCATCCTAACTGGTGCTGGTGCCCTTGCAACATCCTATTCATTGGGTGCCAAGGCATGAAGCTGACTATCCACCTCCATGTAGTGCCAAGGTTATGAATTAGTGGAGCTGCATCTTCACTACACACATGCTTCTGTGGTGTGCACAGGGCAACTGTCTGTCTACCCAAAAGACCAGAATGTTAATGTTCACCAGCAAGAAAATTTCAGGTTTTTTTTTGTGTGGTCAGTGGACAATGAAATTCTCGTGGCCAGGTGCAGCCTACACTTGCCTTAAGGACGTGGTAGCACTATTTGAAATAAAAAAGAGAATCTCACTTGAACTTTGGACTTTGTTCCTATCAATAATTTTTAGCTAGTTGTTCCTGTAAATGGAGGAATCTTTTGATTTTGCAAGAAGAATCCAGTCATGTATTTGCTGTTGCTCCTGTGATCACATTACAACGTTCTTTCTCCGACAGTCTCAGCATCTTGGCATAGAGTGCCATGTCCCAGAATATTTAACTGTGTTTACTGATAACATTGTAAGATGGTGCCAAAGGGAATGAAGTTACATGAGCTTATGCTGATAATAAAACAGAATTTTGTATTAGACAAGGGCATTATTAGCCCACAAGAGAGGAAAGGTACAGATGGACAAGGAAAGGAACATGGTGCGGAAAGAGTGGGAGAAATTCTGTAGTGAAATGAAATGAAAAGTGCGTAAAATGGACAATGGATGAGCTAAACCTTGAATCAGGCTTTCACAACACACAATTACTGAAACATTCTTGGGCTAACACACATGCTGTAGCTGTGTTGATATGCAACAAACTGCAGACCTGGGCTTTCTGCATGATTAGGGACAATGTCATAAGGGACACCCTGTGCTTGGCATATATATGGCATGCTTTTTAGTTCATTCTTACTCATTTGGCTGTTACTACTCCCTAAGCTGGAACAAAGTTCAGTGCTCCACCATCCTAATCCTTTCCTGATTCCTTCTTGCTTAACCCTTCTATGACCAAGCAGGGTTAAATGTGTACACCATAATGCATTTTTTTGTTTTTTTCTCTTAATATTCCCTTGTTTGGTGATTATTTCATGTATGCCTTCTCGGCTTAATGATGTTTTAGGTACTCTGTAATATCTCAGTGTTTCTCTTGTGCAGAAACAGTCTGTCTAAATTATTTGCTGCGGTCCAGGGAACATCCTGCTCATTCAAAGGCACATGGTTTCAGACATGAACTAGCCTGCCACTACAGGTAACCTTGTGGGTTGTCTACTTACAGTTTAGCACTGTTCTTCATGCAGTATAGATATCTTGTACCATTTTTGTGTATTGTGTCCTGTATGGTGTACTGTGAGTGAAACAGTTCCACCTTAGACATATAACTATGGCAAACAAAATATGTTAAGGATGATGAGCTGCATGAAATTCTACAAAACAGCAACGATGAAGAATATCTAGAAGATGAAGGGGATGAAAACATTGCAGAGAATAATGTACAAATAGAGGAGGAAGCAAGTGCCCTTCAACGGGATGAGGATTCAGAAAAGTGGGAGTTTCTTCTGCTTCACATACAACCAATCAGAACTTTTCATTTAAGTCTGGAATGCAGTGGTGGTCTAAAGCACCTGTTGTTATGAAGAGGAAAGCCTGTAACATTGTTTCCACTAATCCAGGTTTACAAAATGATGCAAAAAATATTTTGTCAATTTCAGAGGCATTCCAGCTACTTATTAGTAATAGTGGAAGATATGTGCATTAAACAAAATAAGAAAGTGAAAGCTATTTTCAGTAAACTATATGGTGTTCATATCCATGCACCAATTGTTAAAACTTAAAGGAAATATGAACAAATGCATTATATTACAATATAAAGTTTTTACAACTAAAATACTACAACTCCGACAAGTTTCATCCTTTGTAGGGCATCTTCAGAGACAGTACATCAATATTTGTAGAAAATGTAGCTTATAAATAGACAAAATAAGTTAAAATTGTATTAAAATCATTTTATGTCTTGATGTTTATGCGGTAGGTGTGTGAATTTTGTGAGGTATTCCTTGTGGAACGGATCTGACATATTTAGTGTTGTGATCATTCATATCTTTGGAGCAGCTTGTTTGTGTTCCCATTGTAGGTACAGTACCCTCTGTCTGTGCTCTTCCCTTACTGTGAGATGAAGATTCACACCTCCATAAAGCATAGAATTAGTTCACAAACATGTATGAACAGATGATGTAAAAGAATGTACGAAGACAAACTGTCTTATAATCAAAACTGTGCCCCACTGTAACCACAGTAAGACACTACACAATTGTATTTACTAATAATGGTGTGTTTCTTTAACAAAATTAAATTTCCATGTCTCTGCAGAAAATTCAGTTATGAGACAGTGACCAAGTTTCAGTATTTGTTCAACTATAGTGTGCCAACTGCCAAGTGGCTATGATGGCAACTTTTAAGGTACTGTCCTGGCTTTTTGGAATTCAAGAAAGTTTGAAAACTAACTGCAGTAACCTACTTTTAACATAATTTTGTAAGAAAAATTTTCAAATTTGCCAAAACGTAGCATAATTCTGTGCTCTTACAATTAAAAACTGTAAGTTACTGAGGCTTGTGTGTATCACATTTGCATCTTTAATAATTTGATAAGCCTGCCCCATGGTAAACAGTTTAAACATGTAAAGAAGTTATCAAAAAAATGGTAATATGTGTGTTGTAATTACTTGAGTACATGCCATAACAGCGTCACCAAATCTGTAAGGTACAAAAATAAATACGATAAAATTCATTTATGTGAATGAGAAAACAGAAAATTAAAATAACTTCTTCAAGGGTCTACAATGTGTGACGTGTCCAATGACAACATAAAGTAAGCTGTTTAGACTAGTATAAACACCTCATTAAACAGATTTAGAAATTTCTAAATAAATGCCTCAGATTTATCACAAAATTTCTGAACATGCTGTCTATGTCTAATATCCAGTAATATAACTTAGATCAGATAACATTTCACAGTTGTTAAAAGCAGCTAATATCACCAAAATGGGCGGTTACCTCAAAATATTCCAATGGTAACCACCAATACATAATACATTAAGGTTTTTAGCAACTGGAGACTGTTATGAAACTGTCTGTACGGTGTTCCAGATGTCCAAGCACTCAATATCCAAGATCACCTCATAGGTATGCAGAACCATTGTTGAGGAGCTGAAGGATAATTTTCAGGTGAGTAAATACATTTTTTGGTTTCATATCCAATAAATAATAATATTATTGCGTACTTATTGTTATTACATTTATTATTTTTATCACTAATGGAGTAGTGCATAGTGCTCTGTTGTAGGTGCCAAAAATGGAAGAAGAATGGTTTGTTGTAGCCAATGATTTCATGAAAAACTGAAACATTCCAGACTGTGTAGGCACAATGGATGGAAAATGTGAAAGAGACTTGGAATGCATTCTCAACAACTTGTTTAACTGCCCACTTCTTATGACTGTAAATTATCATGTAGTCTGAAACAGTGCATATCCGTAAGTGTAGTTCTTAGCACCATAAGTGGCAATTAATAACCTGCCATAAGAGTGGCTCAGTGTTATCAGTGTAATTTGAGGGCCATGCAAATATACTTTTTGTTCTAACATTGAATTTTTACAAATCCCTTGTGTTACACTTTGTTTATCTTCACAGATTTAAAATAACAGTTACATGCCTGACAGTGTGTAAAAATAAAGATTGGAAAATGATGTGCAGAAGAAACCATGTAGTATATTCCTCAGTTCTTGAAAAGTGAAGAATTATAGTATAAAGCATTATGTGAGGAAATACAAGTATTGAATGCACTCATTTCTAATTATTTTTGGTATATGATTTCCTGCTTACAGTACTGACTTTCTTTAGCTTACTTTTCTCTGAATTAATGTTTTCTGAATTCAGTTTTTCCCACTGTAACGTCTTGCATTTGACAAGATATTTAAAAAATTCACCAGGAGATAAGGCTTCAGTACACATAAATTATAACATGGTATATTTTGTTCTCATTATTTATCTATTTTGATGTCAATTAACTTACAATGCTGTCCAGAACAAAGTTTTCACATATGTGGGAGGCAAGTGCCAGACATTAAAGATTATAAGAATTCTTATGCAACACCTATTCAAGAACAAGAGGCTGATTGTGCGCGCGCACGCGTGCATGTGTGTGTGTGTGTGTGTGTGTGTGTGTGTGTGTGTGTGTGTGTGTAGATATATAGGTGTGTAGTTGTAAAAGAGAATTACTGAGTGTTGAGTTCTAATGTAGATATCATAGAGATGTTTATGCACTTAACGTTCACCTGGTTAAAGTTCACTAGGAAAAATGGCCATTTTGTTTGTTTGTTTGTTTGTTTGTTTGTTTGTTTGTTTGTGTGGAAAGGGGTGAATAAAAAATACACAGCCAGAACTGAGGGGTGAATCTGAACTGCAGTATAAAAAATAATGTTACATGAAGACAGGTCTTCTAAAAGATAGCTTCTGAGCTAATGGCCATGATCACACTGTCCAGCTTGAGCTTAAATGCAGTCAACCTGCAATTCCCTTCAGTCTGTTTGTGACTTTTGCAATGACAACACAGCAAAGCAGCAGGAAGTCTGCATGTAGTGTACTAACATGACTTTGTTTCTTCCATTCAAATGTTATATGGGTGAAACTGCTCAGTACACTTATGCTGAAATGGCCAACACTGAGAAAATTTTTCTGTCATTGAAAGGCATTTAGCAAAAGTGGTACATTTAATGTGCAGCCATGTGACCATGAGTGACCATGAAGAATGTCAACATCTCAACAAGAAGAGAAAATCCTTCACATGATTTTGCGAATCCAGTGACAAACACAAGTGGAATAGGGACACATGAGGAAGGTTCATAAAACAGCATGTGTTGAGTCCTGCATGCAGTTCCTCTATCCTAACTTTATAAAGATGCAAGGACTTCGGCCAACTGATTACCTTCCAAGAACTTTTTACAAGTGGTTTCTTAGACCATGCAGTAACAAGCCTGTGGCAAGATTTTCAAAAGGTGGAAGAATCAGTTTCCAATAATTAACATGAATGGGCAGAAAAAAATTCACATGGAACCTTGCACCCCAGACAGCAATGACATTTTTCCCTAAATGTGTGAGAAGACACTCTAGGAGACAGATTTCTGGGACCCTGCTTCCTTCCACCATGCCTGATTGAGGCTCTTTACCATGATTTTCTACACGCATCCTTCCAGAGCCATAGCAAGATGTTGACCTGCAGTCTAGTATTCATTTATGGTTTATGCATGATGGTGCTCTGCCACATTTTCTTCCTGCAGTTTATGCGTTCTTGAACAACATGTTTCCGAAACAATAGATAGCACAAGGTGGACTAATAGCATGGTCTGCTCATTCTGCTGATTTAAATCCCTTAAACTTTTGTGGGAATATCTAAATATTACTGTTTGTGGTACAGAAGTCAATGTCCAGAAGTTGCAACAGTGGACACAAAATGGATTTGAGGTGATACATACAACACCTGGGATTTTCCAGAAAGTAAGACAATCCCTGTTCAGATGTGCGATGTCTTGCTGTAAAGCTTAATGTGGACACTTGAAAGTATTTTTTTTGAATCTTCAGGAGCCTGCAACTCAGAAAACATACTTCAGAAGACCTGTGTACAATACACACCTTCTTTATTGTATTCCAATTTTGATTCTCCCTCTGTAGAAATGGCTGTGTATCTTTTTGTGTGCCCTATGTACTATATTTTGTGACATTGCTTAAATGTATAGTTTTAATTACCACAGAGATGGCAGGAGACATATATATATATATATATATATATATATATATTCTCTTACATTATTTAACGAGAAAGTTGTTCTGAGCATGCGGCCAGTTTTTCTAAGTAAGCTAGGTATTAATTTATAATACACATGGGGTCAAGAACTACCTGAAGCCCACTTAATTCAGGCTCACGTGAGATGGGCAACTGAAACTAAATCTGAGCAATCGTCCTGCCAGTCCTTGTAGAACAAGAATTGTGAGGTAGGTACTGTGGTACAACAAGACATATATTAGAAAGCAGTCTGGGTGGTAGTGACAGTGCTACCACCTAAACATTGACCTGCACTCAAACTGGGATTCTTCAACTGCACAAAGTTTCTATAGGACCTCTGCATCAGTGTGTGAACCTGTAAACAAAAATTAGTACTGTAAGACACATATTACAAAAAGAGTGGAAGGCTATGTTTTTGTTTTGACTTACATAGATTCCAAATGCCTTCTTTGTGACTTTGTGTCTATCACTCGTCTCAATGGTCATTTACTGAAGATAAACTCTGCTGTTGAGAAGTGTTAATCAACAACAGATATATTACACTACTGTCTAATCTTGATGAAACTAAAAAAAATATTAAACACTTTAAAATACATAAATTATTTTTATTGTTTTTATCAGCTCTTTGAAGATTAAAGATAATCTAAATTGCATATAAAAATTCTGTCCCTACCTCAGGAGAGACGGACTGTCTCCATTATTAAGACTGGTGATTTAATACTGTTTGTGGAAATAGTCAAGAGTTGGCTGTAACAGTCCTGCGAAACACATAAATAGTCTGTGGGAAAATGCGGAGTTTCTGAATATTAAGCATGATGCCACACACATAGCAACCACTGAAATTTAAAGGAGTAAATACCCCACAAGTTGGGAAACATTTAAAGTAAGAGTTGCACGACCTCATGAGGTTTGTGCTCTGTCATGTATTGACTCCTTGTTTTCAAAAATTTGATAAAATTTTAATTTAATTTCATGTATACCCGGGGCCTAATAGGAATGAGAATGACATTTTTCCAACCGTCTTGCATAAACCATTAATACAAAATGTAATCAAGATCCAGTGACTCATGTAGGCCATGGAACAAGTGGACAAACATACATTCATTGTGCACTCATTTTATGTACTTCAGGCACAAAGCACATCAAACAGACGCCAAATTTCGCAGCCACACAGGAGAACAAGTAAAATTACACTTCTGTATCATGTATTGTTTAAGTTTTTTGACAAGAAATGAGAAGATAACATTATGGGCTCACTGACGGCAAGTACTCCTATATTAAGTCTGCTACTAGCTTATTCATGAATGTGCTTTGGTACATTATTGTCATTCACAAACATTTAAACTCTGCCATATTTCCAAAGCTTCATATTTTTATTCTGTCTTCACCATCTCTTTACCAATGTGTAATATGTCTTTCTTTGTGATATTTAAAGTACTGTCCAATAAATTAACACAAACTGTATGCACAAGACCGTGACTTCAGGCTTCTACCACAAGGTTCATTACCATTTGACACTGTGTAATATCGCAGAAGGCTGTATGCACAAGAGTTTAAAAGCTACAGCCCCCTGAAACTGCCTACCCAAGAGAGTCTCATGTGGTTTGTTATTGTTCTGGAACAAGACTGTGTTCTATGAATGTTGATGACAGGTGGAGTACTTTTTCCTAGATAACTAACAAAAATAAATGTACCTCTCCATTCATATAGCAGAATATGAGTGCCACTATTGCTCCCTGTAGGCCATCAAGCAAAATATCCAGATAGGCATAGAGCTCTTCCCATTGACATGTAGCTGATTGTGGTCGATATATTGTGATGCCAAAATGTAGCCCAAATAGAGGCACCAGCACCAGTGTGGCTTTCACTGCTTTTCTGTGGAACATACAATTGAACTAGCTGGACATTGTCACAACAAGAATGTTATAATCTAGCAATTCAGTGTGACAAAAATCTCTTCATACTTTTGTCAGCTGTGTCTGGCATGAATAAATAATTCATGAAGCTTTCAATTTCTGGTTATTTACATTCTCAAAGTTCAAAATATATATATCCACAAAAATACATTCTAAATCCCTGTCATTTTTGTATGCACAAAGAAATACCTTATAAGTTCTATAAATTGTGTATTAAACCAATGTAAAAATTTTTATATTATGTCTTGAGAATCTGTGACATCTATTTAACAAAACTGACTGTGAACTGAAAACTAAGCCTAAAAGCTGTTTTTCACATAATGGGAACGTAAAACAATCAATACTTGTTGCTCATTCAATTACAACAAGTATGTTTGGCAGATATGTGAGAATGTTAAGGTGACTGGGTTACTGTTTTCAACTTGACAAATGTGTTTTTAGCATGCAACATTTTTATGTTTTTTTCTGTTACCTTGTATATTAACTAGCATTTGATTGTTTTGACTGCATTTGATTGTTTCTGACTTGTTCTGTATCCAGCGGGTTTTCGTTTAACCTATTTGGATCAACACGAATGTGAATAATGGTATGATATGATATGATATGATATGACTTTAACTCTGACTGCCGACAGGATATAAGAAGTATTGCTGCTTTTTGTGCTTGTGGGATAGTCGAGCAAAGGAAAAATATTACATTTTGAAGGACTGGCCAGCCAGTGACTACCTGGTTCTCAGAAAGCATAATGTTAAGAACAATCCTTTGGCGAATCCCGAAAAGGTCATTCTGCCTCCACTACACATAAAGTTGGGGCTTATGAAGGACTTTGTGACAGACTTGGACAAAGTGGTGAAGGTTTCCTGTAGTTGCACAGTACGGTTCTAAATTTCAGTGATGCCAAATTTAAACAAGGCATCTTTGTTGGCCTGCAAATTATAAAAGTTTTATTTGATGAGAATTTCAAAAGGAAATTGAACTCCATGGAATTGGCTGCGTGAAAATCCCTGAAACCATTGGTCCTTGACTTTCTGGGCAATAATAAAGGGAAAATTACCCCAAAATCATACATAGTCTACTACAAAACTGCCAGAATTTAGGATGCTGAATGTCATTGAAATTCCACTTTTTACATTCACATTTTCGCTGAAAAACTAGGAGCAATTAGTGGCGAACACAGGATGGAAGGGTGCCTGCTGGCATAGTTGGTTGAGGCATTGCGCTACAAAGTGGAAGGTCGTGGGTTCGATTCCCAATGGAGCCCTTGGGATTTTTCCTTGATTTAATCCCTCTGGCCGCACTATGGCCATGGTCGACTCAGCCTCTAACAAGTGAGTACTTCCTGGAGATAAAGGCGGCCGGTGCATAGTGATGGCAACATTGCCACCTTGCCGATTGTCTAGAAATTCTGGGAACTCTTTAAGTGCCTGTTCAGGCCTGAACAGGGATAGCTTTATAGCCAATATGGAACTAAGGTATCAAGGAAGGTGGAATCCAGCTATGATGATGGAATATTGCTGGTTTCTCTGTAGGGAAGATGAAATTTCCCACAAAAGAAGTAATCATAAAATAATAAAACTTATCACTTTAAGTAGATTTTTCATATGGCATTTGAATAATGTTATAAATATTTTAAAACTGTTATAATATTAAAAACTATTAATTTTTACATATTCTAAGTTGTTCTCACCATTCTTCAAGCACGAAATGTACACTTTGTGCTCTCAAACTCTCTACTCCCTCAATACAAGACCAACTGTAATCAATTTTTATGAATTCAGGGCAGTTCCTCATTACATAAAATCAAGACATGCTACTTAATTTTGCTTATCATTTGTTTTTCAGCACACATGATTTAGAAAAAAGCAGTTATTTCATTCATGTTTTCAAAAAAAAGTTAGAAATTTTTGACAGTGTTATCATTCTAAAAATTTTGACTGCAGTTTAAAATTTTATGTCCATATCATCATTGTTCCTTTAATTAACCCTTTAAAGACGAAGCGTATCTGTTTTATATAAGGACTCAGTGCGTACCGCGTGGTAAACACTCTCCACTTCGGTTATAAAAACCAATCTCTTAATTTTTTATAAGGCAAAAGTTGCTGTTTGTTCTGAGATCCGTACAAAACACATAAACGCAATGTGGGCACCACGTAGAATTTTTTAATGTTAAACCTGGTCATATGTAAAGTTACCGCTAGGCTTTAAAAGGTTAATATTAAATATCAAAATTACATTCACTTATATTGCTGAGGATAACACCTCGCTGAAGGCAGCTGAACTGTGAAATACAATGTACAGAACTATGGGGTTTGAATGCAGATATAAACAAAACATTACATAACAGAACACAAAATATAAATTAAAATTATGTAGACAGGATGAATCTTGTGTTACAGTGGCAGCTGGACACTGAACGCCAACTGAAGACACAGAAATAACATATGTAAATCTACCTGTACTGACTGGGTTCCTGGTGATGTGGTGCTTTTAGTTTGATCACCAGCACTCGAATTATGTTCACCAGGAATATCATGTTCACCTGTAACAGCAGTTTAGAGTTTACTGACTATTCTGTAAATACCATACACAGGTGCACAGTACAACATAGCACAAAATAAAACAGCGTATCTGTGACTGCATGTACATTCCTATAGTGCGTGTGTGTGTGTGTGTGTGTTCTAGTGCATGTCACAAAGGCTGTTGTACGAATTGACTGGAGACATGCACAAATACACTTGGAGTAGTAAATAAATGATTATATCATAGACAATGACATACTAAGCCCAATAACACAGGAAGCAATCATAGCTATGTAGTGTGCCCACATATTTGTCATCCTCTGTTTTGATCTTCATGGGAGAGGTGATACTTTGAGATACAGGGTTGTACTCATTCAGTGATGCATGTTTCAGTTAACTGTGTATGTACATACTAACTAGTTACAGTGTTCCACAATTGTTAATTTGTCACTGTCACAGATAAACTTTACACTTTTCTCCAGCTGGCAACATCAGCGATCTGTGCTGCGACTTGCTCAAATTCAAAATGTTATATTTATGAGTTTACATTTCTTTCATTAGCACCGAAGTGCATCGTATTTAATGACACTATTAATTACTAAGATTATATAGTGTCAAGAGAGAGCTCTGCCCCACTGCCACTTTGTCCACCACAAACTCCACATAGACTGCCCTGAGAACAAATTGGGGCATGTGAGAGGCCAGCAACTAACCGTGTGAGCCATGACATGTCCTAGTTATCACTCAAATATATCACTTGGATAATGATGTAAATTTGTGTTTTATAAGGAGCCATGTGCTTGACATGCCGTTCTTTTGAATAGGTTTTTAATGGCTGACTGCCAGTTACACATTGAACATTATATATTTGCCATACTCATGAATAATTTAGGTGCTGATACCTTCAAAGTCTTATGAACCAAACTCACTGTAATTTCTGTAACGAGCTGGTTAATTTTTGTTAGTTGTCTGGAAATTCAGGAACAACTAAGTTTTGTCAACCTTTTTCAAGGTTATGACAGACTTACCTCTCTCACTGGTAATCCTGTCAAACCTTGGGTTCAAGACATTGTGGCAGTTAGTTTTTCTTAATTATGACATGAAGAGTACCTGCAGAAGCAGATTCTCTACCTTAAAATATGAGGTGTGGTAAAAGTGAAAAGAGACTGAAAATTTAGCTTATATAATACCCTCTCTACAAACAAACACACTCAAGAGAATTCTGCTACTTCTTCATCTTCATACTCTGACGTTGGCACATACACTTGCACCAATAAAATATTTAACGTTTCTGCCTTTACTTTAAGAACAATGATCCAGTCACTACACACAGTCTTCTCACTTCTCACTATGTTTTTAAGCACCACTATTCCTACCCCCTTTAAACCCTTTCACTTCCAGAATAATACCCCATATAATCGCTACTCCTTGTTTCACGTTCTGCTTTCCACTGTACCTCACACACACACACACACACCTAAAACAGACACTGCATTCTTCTGCATCTCCTTTTCCAATTTTTAAATTTGCCTCCTTGATTCAAGGTCAGAATTTACATACTATATAAAATTAAACATAAGTAAGCTGGAAAAAAATTAGATAGGCATGATTATAATACACGTCAAAGACCGGATCTTCAATCTAAGATTTTTAGAACTGACATTTAAAAATAGAGTATAAAGAATGTGGTGATAGAGTTATGTAATAAATTATGAAGTCATTTAAATAATTTAAAGAATACTGTTCACAAATTTTCAAAACGAAACTAAAATCGTTTTTCTTGCAAAATATTATTTTATATGAAATGGGGAACTATCTAAGAAAATGAAACTGAAAGAGGCAGTGGACTTGTGTATATTCAAAGTGTGGTACAGAAATTCATTAATACTCTATCTAAATGAAGTTAATAATGTGGTATTTATGAAACAATTAGTAATTTAATGGAACTGCTAACATGTTATGTCCCTGTTATATAGTAGCCTATGTGAGTACTGAGCATGATGATTCATATGAACATGTGGATGTATGGAGGTTGTATTGGTATGTCCTGTGCAAAGTATGTCAAGAAGGATGAATACACTACAATACAATAGAATTAACAAATATATGTGATATGGAAGTAGAAAACAAGCTCCAAATTAATGACATGTAGGCCTACATTTAATTTTGGTTGCCAGAAGATAGGTTCAGGGCCCTGGTGTGTTTGAGTCCCTCCTTCTCTGTGTCAAAGTACCTAGATCCCTGTCCAACAAAAAAATTTAGCTATGAAGGGAAATTTAAAAACAGAAATGGAATTATTACTTGTAGATAATACCTTTTCCTGCCAATATAGATTACATATAATGTAGCAATAATGGTTGGAGTAGCATAAATTAAACTGTCAAACGATGGTGATCTTTGGACCACTGATTTGAGGATTAGAAAGCTATATTTGCATACCCACCTTCAGTATAACAAATTATACATAAGTAACGCTAAAATATAAATGGGACCAACTTGCTAGGTGACGTCAAATGACTTAATTATAAATGTGTGCATATTCTGAACTGAGTTTTATACTTACAAGAAGACTAAGCAAACTGGGAACATACAGAACCCATTCAATAGGATCTGATGGAAAAGCCCAGCAATCGTTGTCAGAATAAACTTTCCTGAGCAGAGCATAGACAATTACTGGCAGAACTGGAAATCCTGCAGAAAAAATAAATTTATAACCAGTACACTATATACATAGAAAATGGTGGTAATTTTCTTGTAAAACAGCTTAAAATGGGTGGGTAAAGGTAAAGGTAAAGGTATAGGCAAATGAAGTTGTGCCTTTGCACTTCACGACGGAATATGGAAGAGTGGAGGTGGTCTTAACCTCTTCACTGGATGGAGGTGAGTGGTCAGCTTCGTGGCCTGGCCACTTTTCCTCTAAGGAAAGAGCCACTTTTATCCACTGAATATGAGGCTGGGTGGAACACAGAGTAGGTCTAGATATTTTTGAGAAGAGAAAATGTCTTTCAGCTGAAAACAAACTAATGTTTCTTGATCATATAGTTCAAAGCCCATTTACTGTACTGCCTAAGAAACTCAATGAGGAGAAGAGTTACTTGCTGGAGCAAATGTTCATTGCCGATAGAAATGGATGCCAACTTGCACATTCATACATAAACCGAGAAGTCCATTCCTGGATTTTAGGTGGCAAAATATCGCACCACTCTTCCAAAGGATGTTCTTTTTTGTACTTGATCGACAAGCGTGGGCCGACGCTCCGCCAGCGTTGCGTCGTACGCCGCGTCTCGGGAGACTAAACGATCGGCGAAGGGAGCTAGGCAAAGTATCGCAGTGATAATAACCTTTATAATGCTAACAAAAACTGTCAAATGCCATAGCACATGCTAAAAATTTTGGCCTCCTGGTTGAATGCATTCAGTATACCTGCGGAACACTTTATGAACTCTCTGGTGTTCTTCCAAGTAAACAAAATGATTTGTGACTTTTATTTGTGAGGAAGTTTAAAAGATAAAGTGTGTAGAGCAAATGGCCACACTCTGGAATAACCAAGAAATGGCACCCGCCGCGAGATTTCACTACTAACTATGAGAACCTAACCTCAACGTAGGTCCACTCACATATTCCTGTAGTCACTAACCACGTTTTCGTCAGCCACGGCAGTTTTCATAACGTAACCACTGTAGTTGCTGAGGGAAGGCGTATTCCTACAGCTCTTCAATAAGGTGAAATGATTTGTTTCTATAGAAAGAATTGTACTCACCCCATCCAGTTACATAAAATAATATTAGGCTTTTTTCCTCAGCAAAAGCATTGGAAATGAGACGATGCAAGTAGAATCCTTCGCAGAACATCCACATATAATTCGTGAGCCGGAAATACTTAGTAAGCAGTAGTATTAATTTACAGTAAGGACCATTCTGAAACAATGAATGAAAGTGGTTCGTTGTTGTATGAGGAGATTACATCTGCGTCCGGCACACAAATGGGCAGCTACACTTTGGAAGTCAGATTGAAACTATCTAAAATAAGAATGATTTATTGCCTCAAAATCATTCAAGCATAGGACATGGGGATCTCTGAAGTTTTCTGAAAAACATGTGAAATTTTTGTAGTTATGCCTTAACAATAATGATCCGCAGCTTGTGTATTAAAAATCATTGCACATCCACCCTTTGTAAAACCAGAGAATTAGATAACATGGGCACACTTGCTCACAACTAGCATGTGTTCGCAGAACCCACAGGTTCAACACTGTTATGAGAAAATCTCCAATGACACAACCCTGAGCTACTGCCATACACCTCATATTCATACAATTTTTCTTAGGTCGGTTACATTATCTATCCATCTCCTTCTTGATCTTCAAAACGACACTTGTAAGATATTTCGCCACAAGAACTCTATGTGCAGCTCTTATTTCCTCCATCCTAACATCGCATGCCCTGCCGAGGAACCTTGTAATTACGTTGTGTATACAGCAAGGCAGGAGTAATGTGTTTCTGATGGATCACAAATTTTGGATGAAAGCTCACAGCGAAGGAAAAGTAACATATAATCTGAGAAGTGCTGAAGAATTAAAAGCACAGTATGCCAAAAAATACAGCGGTATATTTACCACCAAATAACTGATTATACACATGCAAATATTGATTGATGTAAGTGGATGCGATCTAATTCAGAAGGTAAAACAGATCATTCATATTTGGGAATGTACTAATACATGGAATAGCATAGTTCGTAGCTTGACTTCACTTTCAGTAAAGTCTTGAAGGAGAGTTTTTGACACCAGACATTATGTGCATGATGACACTAAACTGGGGAAGCTTAAGCCATTATGAGACAATACAAAAAATGCATCATGGTGTTGTTGCTCACAAACAGTGCAAGAACACTCTGTATCTCCGATGATATTTCACTGCATCAGTCATCAGCAGACACTCTGCAGTAGAGTTCTGAGATGGAATTCTGTAACTGATGTCGCAGTGTGGTGGTATAAGTACGAATAAATGTTACTCTCAAAAGTAATAATTAATTTTAGGCGCTTTCGTAAAACAGAAAAAGTGACTATTAGTTTCATCATGTCTGTCTATTCGTCCGTCCGTCTGTCCGTCCGTTCGCATGGAACAACTCGGTTCCCACTGCAAGGATTTGCCTGAAATTTAATATTTGAATATTTTTGAAAAGCTGTCAGAAAATATCAAGTTTCATGAAAATCTGACGACATGTACTTTACATGAAGACCTATATACATTTATGATCATATCTCGCCCATTCTTTCTTAGAATGAGAAATGTTCAGGCAAAATTGTAGAGAAAATCAAAACACGTGTTTTACGGTTAGTGACTTTCTTTCCGAAAATCGTGCCGTTTGTAAAATGTGGCAAAATATGGTAGAGCCCGGTAAGCTATAGATGGCACTACAATATGGGGCATGCGCTTTGCATGCTGGATAACTGAGGCTGCACACACACACACACGCGCGCACACGCGCACACACACACACACACACACACACACACACACACACACACACACACACACACACACTGACAATATGCAGTATCTATTGCTTTTCCACGACAAGAATGGTTAGGTGAAAGCGCCTCAGTGTTATGTTTATGCGTACATAACTGTCTTTTTCACTTTTAGCTTCAAAAGAGACAAGAAAAACAAAACAAAGGTAAATTTTACACGAGTTATGAGCTAAGTAGAGGATGTCACAACATTCATACTTAGACTATATCAAAGGATAGAGCTTTTTGTTTTAAAGTATACCTAGATAAACTGTGGGATTATTATTATTGAAACTTAATGGAAAATACGACGTGTTCTTCCATTTATACATGAAGCTGTGTACTTTCTTCTGGTAAGTAAGGATGATTAAGAATAACTTCTGAATGTAGCACTGTAGTTTTTAAAATTTCATTGGCTAAAGAGATAAGAAAAACGACAACATAATAACAGCATTTGACTATTTTTACGGCATGTGAACTAAACAAAATATACCACAACGGACGCACTTAACACATATTAAAAGGTAGAACTTCTGAAATTATAAGTAGACAAAATACAAGACTAATACTGAAACTTGATGAAGTTTTTCTTTGTTATTCACAAAGCCTTCATTTTATAGAGTCACTGATTACTGAACATTCAGTAAGCTAAGCAATTCTCCTTAAATGAGAAGTAATGTTTAGTGTCTATCAACTCACAGGTTAAGAACCCATAGCAGACACCTTGGCAGCCTTATGCATCTTCAGCATTCATCCTAGATGCACCTCCCCAACATAATATACAACCACACTAGCAGCATAAAGAAACACCAATAAGACCGACATATATTGATATCCTTCAGTGCATCAAAATTCAA
This sequence comes from Coptotermes formosanus, assembly GCA_013340265.1. NCBI lineage: Eukaryota > Metazoa > Arthropoda > Insecta > Blattodea > Rhinotermitidae > Coptotermes > Coptotermes formosanus. The sequence continues at coordinate 811,483 of BLKM01000554.1, read as the reverse complement.
GGTAATTTGGAATTAAGAAGGAGATGAATATTTTTCATCCAGCAGACCAGAATACAGTGTAATTAATTGAAATCTGCATATGAAAAGATTTTATCCAACTACCTACGTATCTCAAAGTCTTTCAGAATTACATGTTTAAACATATTACATTTATCAAAGTAGGGTATTTCAAATTTATCAAAACACTGTCCTCATAAGTAGTTCTTCAATGTACTAAATCAAATGTAATTCCTACTTATAAGAGTATGTCAAATGTCATATTTTTAACACAAGAATTATACAAATGTAAATCCAGCAGCTGTTTCCCACGTTTTATATGAACAATTTTCCCGAGGATGGCACAGAACAGACCGGAACATGCAGGAAATAAAATTGTAAACATATAAAGAAAGGATTATTGCTGGCGTGTAGTTTACAGAGATAGTGAGATCTGCGCTTTTCTCGGACATTACGCGGCGTCGCGTGGTTATTACCACGCGACGCCGCGTAATGTCCCGGAAGAGCGCCGATCTCATCAACATCGCAGTGGAAGCTTGTAATCAAGGTAGGGAGATAGTATTTTATTGGTGACAATTTTAAGTTCTTGTATGGAAAATATGAACACTTCCAAAGTTTATACTGTACGTGATGATGTTAATCCTTCTCACTAAATTACATACAAAGCGAAACTTAATCATTTAAAAGAGCAAAGGCTGTACATATAAGAATTCACTGAAATTCCAGTTCTTCACATCCTGCATTCTTATAATTAAGTCTTACTTAATATCTGCAATAGTCCATACATTACATGAATCTTGTACATGTACCTATAAAAGCTATATGCACAGGGTGTAAAAAAGAATAAGAAATATTAACACCCTAACTGACATACGAAATTTAGTCCATTGCCAAAAACAAGTACTGAATTGTTCTTATCATTACATTCAGTTTCTAAGCGAAAAGATGTGATATTACTCACGGTTTACGTTATAAAATAGTGTACTGCTGTATGGTATTAATATATATTGCACTTTTTGTTAATCCATGTATTGTTAGCTTATCACTGAAACAACAGTGGTCGTACACTATATGCACGAAACAATACGTAGTCTCCCAGCAATATGAGATAGCCAGACTGGAGGAAATCGAGGGTAAGAAGAATTTTAAGATACAGTTGTAAACTTACTCAAGTATTAACTTCCACATTTGTTGGCTGATATTTTAAAGTTTCGATGCCTCAATCATCACGGCTTTTAACACGTCAATCAAATATTATAATTAGTATCAAGGCACTGTACGTTCCGAAATTCAACAACTGGGAAGTGGCCTCCTATAAATTTACCTGATTTAAAACCAATTCCCTTGCGTTGGGAGGCAACAGAACACTAGTTTTGAACCATATTACAAAAACAGCATTGAACAGCAAAGATGTGAGTAGGTTCTTGTGAAGTGCTATTCTTTTTCCATGCAGTTGTCTGGAAAAGAAATAAAACAATACATAAAATATGTTCATTGGTTTTTGCTTTATTCTTTGAGCAACACCATGACAGATTCAAACATTTGTGACACGAACAGGAATGCATAATACATACTAATCTTTCTTGCATACAGCACAACTTCACGTTGTCTTTTTGTGGGTGTGAAACTTGTTTCGTCAGAATAAGAGGAGAACACAGAATGTAGCATCAACACATTTCACCAACAGATTCCCAGTATCCACCAAACATTTACAGGTTCTACATCAATATCAACATATAATAACAAGACTTAAAGAAACGCATTCGCCCTGCAAAAAGGATGCCAGTGCACTAGGACAATGTACTGCAGATCGTACCTCCATAATCTGGAATTCAATGATCTGACACCTCCCATCATCCAGAATGATTTAAACAAACCCACAAGAAAATCTATGATATTCGTGGATAAAGTCGCTCGTTTTTTTCTTAAGTTCCTTTAGTATTTTGCTATTTTTTTATTTTCCTCGTTGGTCGTAAATTTCCTAAATTTTCACGTGTTTTAGTCATGCACAGTGCATTCTAGGGAGAGCTGGCATCACTGAGAACGGTTTGTGTTTAGCAGTCCCACCACAACACATCGTAGACTTCACTCTTTTTTCCTAGAACTTGTTGTATTTACTCCTAAATATGTGCCGGTGCTTTGAAACTGTGCAGAACACTGATACGTCATCATACAAAGGCCTGCGCGAGAGGTTTTGGCACCATACTATGCTGACCACCTGTAGCTTGGAAAACTCCATAACCTGGCGCTAACCAGGTCCCAAAGCAGTCTGATTATTGAAGTGCGACTTGTACATCGTACATAAAATAACATCACATACTAAGACAGAACACAGGTAAAACATATCAGGGATAGATCAGTAATTAGCATAAAACGTATAGCTGTCGTGTAAGAAACCATACTTTATTCTGTAATGAAGACTCTAATGGACCAAGTTTACATGCTACTGCTCATTCCTTCTGCTGTTTGCCATTGCCTCTTCCAAAGCGAGTTCTTCACAGAGTGCGATCCGCTGCGTTCTCTTTAAATTTGCAGTAGCTTCTCTTTTCGTTAAGATTATCCAGTAGCTGCTTACATCTTCTTCCGTGTCTTACCTTCACCTCCATCCTTCCCTGTAACTTTCCTTCAATCACGTGTTTTAGAAGGCAGTTCCTACGGAAGATGTGACCAATCCAGTTAGCCTTCCTTCTTTTCATTGTATGTAGGACATTCCTGTCCTCCCTTGACTCGCTTAATACATCTTCATCTCTCACACGATCGGTCCGACTGATCTTCTCAATCCTTCATCAGCACCACATTTCAAAACTTTCCAGATATTTCTGATCTATTTTTCAAAGTGTCCAAGTTTTAGAACCATAAAAATCTGTGCTCCAAATGTTATTGTTTTCTTCCTTGAATTTGAGTCCAGTTTGCTGGTGAAGAGAGTCTTCTTCCTGTAGAAAGCTGCTTTTGCCATGACAATCATGGATTTAATTTCTTGTGTACATCTTGCATCATTTGTTATCATGCTACACAAATATTTGAAATATTCCACATTCTTCCGTTGTTTTTGAGCTATCATGAGCTGTACTGGGGATGAATATCTTAGAGTCTCACTACCTTAGTTTCTCTACATTCATTTCCATTCTATAGCATCTTCCAATTTCAATTAGACTATAAACTTCTCCTGTAGCACCTTTTCTTCCTTAGCCAGCAGCACCAAGTCGTCTGTATATTTCACGGGGCGAGTTCCTTGTCCTCCTGTTCTGAAGTCTGCAAATCCTTGAAGAGCTTCCTTAGCTAGGCACTTACTGTACCTATATGTTAAATAGAATCGTTGACAAACAGCATCCTTGTCTACCTCCTCTTCCAGACTTCACACTTCTTGCCTCCTCTTTGGCCAGTAATACTTTAGTACGCTGATCCATGTACGGTTAGCTGGTCAATCTCCTCACGCGCCAGTCGATACCAATTTCCTTTAGGATCTGCATTAATTTGGTCCAATTTACACCGTCAAATGCCTTCTGCAAATCGACGAAGAAAGCACACAGCTCCACATCTGTGTCCAAAGTGCGTTGTGACTGTGTGTGCAGTTTCCTCTGCTGAGGGCTAGCGTAGTCAGTAAAGTGACTAGGCTGCAGCCGGACGACCGAGGAGTCGTGTTTGTATTTCCGGCAGGCGCAAGAAACTTTGTTATCGCCAAATCCTGCAGCCAACTATCCAACAGGGACGGAGCTCTTTCTTCAGGAATAAAGCGGCTGGGGTCGTGAAACTGATGGCTCACCTCCATCTAGCGCCGAAGTTACGAACGTGTGCTGCTATACCTCCACGCCCCCATACGCGTATTTCTTCATGGTGTGCACAGAGATAATTGTACTTGTCTGTACTTCACCAGCGGCAGCTTTGAAGTTTCATGTGCCCCAAGCGGATCCACATTTTGGAGCCGTATGACATTTAGCTGAAATCATTTTTACAATCATGAAGGCACGTTTCCATACTACCACTGAAAGTGACCACTTTAACCTTTTAAAGCCTAGCGGTAACTTTACGTACCACCAGGTTTAACATTAAAAAATTCTACGTGGTGTTCACATTGCTTTTATGTGTTTTGTACAGATATCAGAACAAACACGGCATTTTGCGTTATAAAACATTAAGAGATTGGCTTTGTATAACCGAAGTGGAGAGTGTTTACAGCTCGGTACGCACTGCGTCCTTATGTAAAACAGATATGCTTCGTCTTTAAAGGGTTAATTTGTTTCCTCAGGTTGCTTAACGACATTGTCATCATGTAAAGTTCTACGGAGTAGATGGAAATGACAGTGAAGCGTGAGTTGGGGAAACTGGAACGTGACATAGTTTAAGGTACAGCTGGCCGAAGAGAAAAGAAGGACCACTAATAACCTCAGTTAGTTGATCGACTGGATCGAGGTTCGATACCTGAATCTTCCGAAAAAGAAACAAGAGCACGAGCCGTTTACCGCGACGCAACTTCCGTTCGGGAACAAATGTGTCAGAAAATGTTGTTGGAAGTAGTCTTTACTGAAATGGAATATTATAAATGAAAGTAACAAAAATTTCGCCTTGAGTGAGTGTTACGTAAAGCACATTCACTTGCAGTTTCACCTAATTCTTTACACTCTAAGTGTGTTCAAAATAGGAAAGGAAACAAGAAAGTTTAGCAGTTTTTTGAATAACCTTTGCATTGCTTGCCACAACGCTGCTGAATATACGACAATATAAAACCTACATTATTATTATTATTATTATCATCATCATCATCATCATCATCATTGCTATTATTTTTATCACTTTGATACAGGGTATTTACAATTATATACCAGGAACAAAACATGTCTCTGGAGTCTGTAATTTTACACTTATGCTGGTGTTACAATATGTGGTACATGTAATGTTATTTCCCACGATACACTTTTGCATTATTATTATTGTTGTTGTTGTTGTTGTTGTTGTTGTTGTTGTTGTTACTGTTGTTATTATTATGATGGAGCAACATATGAGAGACTTGACGCGTCCACATCTTTGATGTCGAGAAAAGTACTGCTTTTATTTTCAAGGATTGAACAGTCCTGGAAAATGAGGGCGGTCCCGTCCTTCGAAACGCTGGGAATCAATGAACTACTTAACGTGAAAACCTAGGAGCCATGAATCTTAAAGGTAACATATGTTTTAAATTTTGTATGTGTATTAGACACAATGCAATAACATATCGCCACAAAGAATTATCAACTAGAGAAAAGTGTAGGCATTGCATTGCTCACTAATCAATGCCAACTGCAGCGTAAATTGGACAACAGACTTCGTTCTGTTGTTTTACTTTCTCACAACTGTAGCGGCATAAGACATAGACATCCCTGGCACTTTCATTTGTACTGATCGCATTCAAAATATCACTTAGCTTAAAATTAATTAGTCCCTTCTTTCCTGGCAGTAATTTTTTGTAGCCCACAACATATTCAATTCACAAAATAAAGGCATTTGCACTCCCTGTGTGTAAAGTGAAACCCTGTGTTGCCATTTATTATGTTAAATAAATCACTGTCTGTACTTTTCCTTCGAAGATTCACTGGTTACTGAGTCATAACCCAGGGTTTTCAGAAAAGCGTTTTATATATGTACAAAATAGAATGTCACTGCAGCGCTGTTGCGTCAGTGTGCTTCTTAAATAGTTATTTACTCGTTCTGAGCGGAACAATTACCTCTTTGCAGAAACAATTGACAATGGTGTTGTAAGGAAAAATTTAAAATAGTTGTTATACTTGTAAATGTTACCTAAAATTCAGCAGTTACGTATCTGTATAGGCCTGAGGGTGCTGCTGAATTTTCTATCCTAATGCAGTGAATAAAGTGACTCACCTCATTTTCGAAGGTATGTATATTGATGTCACCTGTATCAATACCTTAAACCTTTTGAAACTGACATCCTTTTCATGTTCATCTAAACCGTAGTCGAAGAAAATTCCAGAAAGGCCAAAAATAGTCTGAAGTTTTCAATCTTCTTGTCAGTTTCTGTCACTAATCCATGCAAACAACACGGAATGTCTCCACGACAGTTTTTTCCTGTTTCCCCGTATAACGACTTCGGCGTTTATTATTTGGTTTTCTTTACAAAAAAAGGCTTCCATTTTCTTCCGATGTTGAATTAAATTGGGCTGTTTGAAATCTAGAGCTTGCGAATTTTCTTTTAAGTTGCAGGCTCTTTTTCAATGCAAAAAAAATTGTTTCTAATCTTAAGGGCACAACTTTTCCGACAGTTCAGTAACTCACCAGCCTTTAATAGTGCGACAACCGACTTTCTCTTTGATTTAGAAACGTCACTAAACCTTTGAAACAGTCGATTCCCCATGACAGTGAACATGGCAGTTTCATATTTTTCAAGGTCGTAGCCAATGACTTTGTTTCAACATTTTTAAACGCCTTTCATTATCCACTTGTAGCGCCGTCTGTTAAAACACGCTTGATTTCCGAGTAGTTCGTTTTCAAAGCCTTCACAGCATCCGTGTGTGCGGACTGTCTCGGGTCACACATTGGTTTGACACTTAGACAGGCATTATCCTCATTCCTCTGGGAAAAAGCATATTACGTCAGTGCGTGGATGCAGATAGGAACACATGCATATTTTGCATAAACTGCTGAACAAATGTACAATGCATTCACACGATTCTGCTGTGCAGTTCCGGACACTTTTAGTGAATGACTGCAACACGTTACAAATATGGCTGGGGTGCCCCCGATGTTTAGCCGTGACTGTAAGCCCGAATGCTTCCGTGCCATGTTTGCAAAAGTGTAGAAACTCAAACCACGATAATTCCTGATGCAGATCCCAAAACTTTCAAATACTTAAAATATCGCTTTCTCTATACGATCAGAAGAATGAGACATGATGGGAACAAAACAGGAAAACCGCTTCACGTATTCCTGTCTCTGTTGTTTTAATTGATCAACATGTTTAATATCTGCAGTAATAATAAGTTATAAATAGAGTAGCGAATACAGTCCAGCACATCTATTTTATTACAGAACCAAAAATTCTTTATTTATAAAAGCGCTACACGTTTCGACCTGATGAGACCATCAACCATCTTATAAAAGTACGTAAAGGAAGTCAGTTGTATTCTTGTATTGTTGCATTCATTCATTGTTGCATTCGTTTGTTTCATAACGTTCATCCTTTCAGAATATTCACAAACGAAAGCCTGTCTTCCTACACGATCCTCTAGGCACACCTTTCACCTATAACGTTACATGGACATAGCTACCTGACAAAATCAGCCATGCTGTCGGTATTTAGTTCCATTTTTCGTAATTCCGAGTAAATAAGACTCACTTAGTCCTGTGGAGTACATCACATTACCCCGTTTATGCTCTTTCCTTAATGTGTCCATATTTACTGGACTCTCCAGTTTATTAATTAAGTAGTGTTCTGTTGTGTCTGATGTTAAAGCGTCTGGTCACAACGCAATGTCTTCTAAAACTTCAGTGTGTGTGTGTCCACCATTCTTCGAGTTTGATCTCACTGACTCATCAAGTCACTGAATGAAATCTGCATATCTAAAGCAGCTTTACTTCGAAGCGTCCTTTCTCCGGAACTAAGGCGGCCATCGTGAGAATTTCACAACTCACATCCAAGAATGAGTGGAGCTACACCTCTACTCCACCCTGTATGCCTTCATACCGTGGGCAGAGAGCTTTCCATCTTATCCTCACTTGAATCGACAGCAACACATTTCAGCTTTTCTAATTCATTGTCACCTGTTAATGTGGTTGGGAGAGATATTAACAGAATTAGTGTCGAATTTTTAAGCTTTTCACTAGATGGACCCTTCTTGGCTTCCAGTTTTCGTACGACAACTTTAAGGTGCCTTTTTTCGTGCTCTTTTTGCATGTCTTCTTATTTTTTAAATTTCTCACATCCAGATAAATACTGACACTTCCTCTTCTCGTCAAAAGTCACAGAAATTTTTTAAAAAAGTGCAAGAACACAGGACACTCACTACACCTATGAATATTCAGTACACTTGGAATATGAATTTTTGACGCTTCCCGACTTTATGTTTTGCCGGAATTTACACTCTATTTTTCTAATCACTTCCAAGGAATTTATCCGATTTTACGTTTTATGGTTTTCTTCTCAGAATTTTTATTTGCGGCAAGAGAATTTGAATGTAAAAAAATGGTAGCTTTTGGCGAAAATGGCTTCTGGCATAGCACAGCTAACGACATCTCAGTTACGTCTGCCTGAACCAAATACTGAACGAGTTAAGGCAGTTTTTTTTGCATGGATTGCAGAAGCTTCGACGGAAACAGAGGTAAAATTTGAATTAATCGACCGTAGTTGGTGGTGATCAAATATTTACGGTCGTAAATTTTCTCTTGCTTTTGAGCGATAAGCAAGCAATATAATTAGTTTTGCAGACCAAATTATGTTATGCGCTAAGCGTAATTTTATGGCAAAGGGTAAAATATGGATGAGTGAAAGCGGAAATAATGTAGGAAACGTGATACAGGCAGACATTTTAATGAAAGTTGATGTATACGTACTGGGTCACATGTTGACCTGGCAGAGCAGTTTGAAACTTTCGGTGTCCATATTAAGCACAGCGGTGAAGAACCATAAGTTCGCAATACGCAATGCTTCACTAGGATATTATCCTAACTTTGTGACCGGCAAACCTAACCCGCCTTTTTGCTGTTTACACTTTAAAACATATGGGGATGTCCGATACGTGTGTTCAGCTCTCATGTTGTGTGTGACATTACGTTGCGATGATAGCCTACCGTGAGGACGTTGTTTTCAATGTGCATCTATGTGCCATTTTTCATTTACATTGTAAAAATCTTCGGAATTCATTATTTTAAATGGCTTGCCAAAGTCTTTTGCTACATGGCAATCCGCTTTTCAAAACGCACAATTTCCATTTCTCGGATTTTACACTTTCACGGATTTTACACCATTTAGGTGGTCCCTACATAAACGTAAAATCTGGGTTTTACTGGACAAACTTTTGAATTAAAGAGTGCTCAGTATTTTAAAAATTCAAATTACTGTTATCACCTGTATAAATGGAATATGACAAGAGCAGGTAACACAGCGACTGCTGTAACAGCGTACGCAGTAACGCTCGTATACTGTCTGCGCTTCATGATGTGGTGAACACTGCATGACGAGTAGTTCGTCCACTGACGGCCTGGGTTGTCGGAACGGCCACGCCAGCGTCCGTCTCCTTCACACGTCTTCCTTACAGTTACTAGCAAAAGAATGTACACATTAACAAGATACGTTGCACAGTAATAGCGTTGGGATAGGTAAATATTCACTGCGAAGGAGATTAAAAATATTCTGAGAATACGATTCTCCAGTGTGCAATGTGTCAAGTACATTCCCGTGCATTGTTATTTGCTGTAATATTTCTTACAGTTCTGTGTTTACTCCGCTACATCCACTAAAGACCGCGGTGGCGCAGTTGGTTGAGGCACTGCGCTACAAACCGGCAAGTCGCGGGTTCGATTCCCGATGGTGTCAGTGGATTTTTTCATTGGCATAATCCTGTCGGTCGCACTATGGCCCTGGGGTCGACTCAGCCTCTAACAGAAATGAGTACCAGGAATATTTCCTGGGGGGTAAACGCGGCCGGTGCGTATGGCTGACAACCTTACCACCTTCACGTGCCGATTGTCTAGAAATCTGGGAGCCTCGACCTCCTGGAACCCTGTGGGCCTGTCCAGGCCTGTAATGGGACTGCTTTACCTTTTTTACCTTTACATCCACTAAATACGTAACGAGGCAAAGTAAATTAATACAGAGATCACAGAAATTAAAAGAAGCAAATAAACGGTTTTGAGGGAGAACCCCTTAATTGTCTGTAATTTATTTGTTGGAGACAAATTATAGACAAGGAATGGTCTGTTCCTAAAAATAGTATTTGTCGCTTTTAATTTATGTGTAATAAAGAATTAGGCCTACACAGTAACGCGAAACGCTACAAGATAAACTAAAATACTTGTTGCAGTGGCGTGGTACTGACATTTTGTTCTAGGCAGTAAGTGGGTACCATTGTTACGGAGGGACATGGTACCTCTCCTCTTGGGGTGGCAACAAAATATTGGCACCCACCTGCAAGACAACAACACAGTGTCATAAACCAGAAGACTAGGTTATGGGTTTTTCACTGCCACAATATCGTGAAACCTTACATTTGCATACTAAAATATATGATACAAGTTTTTGGGTTTTCACATCTTTTTGGTGAAGTTTCAAGTCCTCTGTGATGCGATGCTGCAAAACTTATATTTGTTACAGAAATACAGAAAAGAAATTAATGTGAGAAAAATACATTTGTTCATTACTTGACACACTGAACTGCATATATTGGTAGCAAAACTCTTGCACATTGCAATGTTTTCTAGCAAGGATGTAACTCTTCTGGAACCAAATGCACTTCTAGAAGATCTTTCTTCCACTCCTGATTTCTCCTTTGCCAGTATGCCTCATCTTCTGGTATCAGTGACAGTCACTATGCAAATGCCATTTTTTCATACTGGATTATTTCAAGTGTTCAGTAAAATTATATGAAAAGTCGGCGAAACAAATGGTGAGCTAAGAAAGTGAAGAAGGTGCCACGATTCTGGTTTATTTCCATATTTTGTACAGTACTGGTATGTCAAATATCACATTAACTGTAAAATATTGTAAAGTCCACAGACTTTTGTGGCATAGTATGCGCTTATGCTCTGGGACAATTTTAACATTTTTATTAAACTATAAAATGCAGGCCAGGAGACTGACCCCCAATGAATACAGGTACATATGTTTTATCGTTACATGTAGATTATAATTACATATCGCCTTCCAGAAGAGTCGGGACGACTCAGCTGGTATACTGGCAAGGCCACGAGATGAAAGGCCAAAGACCTTTCGTTCTCAGAAGTTCCCGGAAGGGGAATGAGTGTCCGGACTGTCTCTGGGGGACAACAGCCTGATATTTAATGCGTAGCAGGCGTTGTTTCTTTGAGAATGTTTGCCTGGGGTGTAAAGTTGATCAGACACCTCCATCTAGTCCTAAGGCCAAGAACAAATGGAGTTATAGCTCCACTTGTCACATACCTTCATGGCATGCACAGGGACTACATCAACTTCCCTTTATCTTTTTCCACAGCATAAAACTTGATAACTGTATTATCTGTGCATACGTGTTCACTCACATTCACAGTAGCTTTCTGTTGTTTCAAATCGTATATGTGTGGGACATGGATACTGTCGCGTGCTGTTAAGTGGTGTGTCTGGCCAGCACATCCAGGCATCCCATACACCAGGGCACGAGTCATTTCCTGTAATCAGATATTCATCAGACACTCAGGGCCAACCGTTCATCATATAAGCATGTTCGTCAACCAAAAATTCAAATTTTAAGAAATTATTCTCTCCGTAAATATAGGGGTGAAAATAATGGAGGAGATATACTCTGTTTAATATTACTTAAGTGTCTAATTTTGTAAAGGAATATCAAGAAAGGAAAGAATTGAATCGATTTTTTCTAAGATGACAAACGATAGCGTATGGAGAAATTGGACAGAATTGATTTTCTATTACCGTTTGAGCTTTCGTGTAGTGTACAACATCAGTACAAAGTACTGAGTCGCTCCCGTAAAAAGAAAGAATTATAATAGAAGGCGAACTGTCCGAAGTTTGAATTTCATAATTATTCCTGGCGCGTTGGTTCGCCTAGAGGAACGACTTCTTTCTTGCCTCTTTTGTTCTATTACAAGCAGGGGCGCATCATCTATAAGGGCTGCAGGAGAAAAATGAAACTGAAGACTTGAAAAAAGGTTTCTGTTAGAAGATATATTACGTTCCTTAAAAGAATATGTATGAATAATTTTAAATTCAAATAGTTCTGACGGACTCAAAGCGCTGAGGAAAGAGGGCAGACTGTGCCCTGCCCAGACGCTGCGCGCTGGGTCAGCGCAGCGTCTGGGCCGAATGGTGGGAAGATTGCCGCCTCGAAGTCGCAGTCCAGGCCACAGGCACTGCAGCCCAGACAGAGTTTAAAGACATTTTCTGAAGTTTTAAAGGCTGGAAATTTGGAAGCAATTTTACCTAGTTGTTCTCAAACCCATATTTGTGAATGTTCTAATTTTATTACGTGCAACTTTAAGACGAACAAGAACAAGAAGAGTATGAAGTATTCACAGGGTATCGGATTTTTCTCTCCGAGAAGACTATTAAGAATTAAGTTCTTGCGACACCTGATTTAGTAATTTCTCAGTTATCATGACACTAAATACAAACTTACGTGAGAAGATTTAACCGTGATGTGTATGCTAAAGATAAGTGGTTGAGTGGACTGTGCAGAAAGGAACACTCTATTAGGATTTCTCATTAATCATACGTGTATAATAATCACAGCCCTCGCCACGCCACAAGAAAGTCCAACGAGCCGCAACCGATTACAAGGCCTGCATCATGGCAACACATTAAACAAGCCTAACTGTTGCACGTAAACTTTTACCTATTCAAGTTTCCTTTACACAAACAAGCAGAAAATCGATGCTGTATAAACTTTGCCTTTGACAGCTTCCTTAAATAACACACTTGAAAATCAAAAGGAAAATTACTGTCTTAATAGAACCCTGCTGTTTTCACTAGTTGCTGTAAAAGCTATAAAATGTACTCTTCTCAGGCGTTTTACAATGTAACAAGAAACACTTCCTCTACTATGCAGAAATGTAAGTACATGGTTTCTTGTACCTGGCATATAATTTTAGGTACTTTCGCAAAACAGTTGCGAAAAGCGATTATTAGCCACGACGTGTCTGTCTGTTCGCATTAAACAGCACATATTCCACCGGACTGATTTTCGTAAAATTTCACATTTGGGATTCTTGCTAAAATTTGTCAGCACCTTCCGATTTCTTTTAAAATCGAACAAAAATAACAGACACTTTACAAGAAGACCTACGCATGTTTAAAACATCTCGCCGTTATTGTTCTTTATAAATGAGATACACTCTGTTCTCTAAGACGTAGGAGCTCAGCTCGAAGAAACAGCTGATCAAAACATAACAATCGACTGTAAATCTCCCCCTATAAATTATCTCGACATTTACAAGGTATTGGTTATAATCAACTGTAAATCTGTTGCTAAGATGCGCGGAAATTTTTAGTGTGTGTTGTGTAAAATATGGAAAGGAACGACAGTACTCCAATTGTTAGTGATTTTTTTGAAATTGAACCAAATTTAAGGCAGACAATAACATAGTGAATGTGCCAGAATTGTTACGCTTTGCAGACTTTTGGACCGCAAGGCCACGATCCTGCTATGGAAACAGCCATATTCTTAAAATTGTTAGTACCTGCGTCTATACTGAAAGCCATTTCCAGTTCTCTGTACTTTTTTTAAATTATATTTTTATGTGTTCACGAAGAATGACGTTCAAAAATCATGAAAACTTTTATTGTGTCATTCTTGCATAGAAAATAAATCGTGCACTAACCAATACAAAATAAATGAGAACGATAGAATACGCAGACAAAATACACTCTTAACAGTACGAAAAGTGATTTGAGGTTTCCAGCGCGTGATTGTTGAGGAAGCCAGCCTTCTGGGTTGTTGCGCCGTGTGCTTCGCAAATTCTTCCCACATTTCGAAGAGACGTGCTGCCTTCAGCTTCGGGGTTGTTGGTAACTTCACGGACGTAACCCTGAAGATTACGGAAGTATTTTCCTTCGAAACGTCGGGAAGCAATTAACCAACCACACGGTGCAGCAACCCGGAAGACCTGGTTCCTCAATACAAATACAGCCTTGCAAAGAACGATTGATGTCTTCCGTCTTTGTGTAGTTTCTAGTAGGTAGTGCGGGAAGTGTCCCGCGCAACTAGGGATCAGACAAACCTATTTCCTGCCTCGTCTTCTTTCTCTCTCTCTCTCTCTCTCTCTCTCGCTTCTTACGCAAGCGACAAAGAAGCATGGCTCTATTATTTGCGCATTAATTCTACGAGAGCGAAGGAACTTAGTTAAAAAAGACAGCTGCTTGGAGCGAACCACAGCGCTTTCTGTCTCACAGCCACACACGCTTCAAGCGGCACGGTATAAAAGGAAATAATCCGCATCCCTAGCCTTTTAGAAAATGATTTGTACAAACTGGGCAGCACAAAGTAATGCTTTTCGGAAAGAAGATTTGCAGCTTTTGTGTCTTTTTAATTGAGAAAGGAAGTAATTTCCTCTATTTCAGTCACATGGCGGTGCAATAATTGCTGTACTGGAAAATTCGCCACTGGCCGTCGGAAGAAGCTCTGAAGTGGGAAAGAAAACCTTTGTGTAGTACTTACCATTCACGACGCCACTAACTCCAATCACGTCTCTGCAGCAGTCGGCAGCCCTCGCGCAGCATGTTCTCCAGTTTTCTGCTTGACGCGCACTTACAAATGTGTTTAGCAGTGGATTTTTGAGCGCTAAATTAGGTTCCACCTAAAGAAAATATTTTTCTTATATGCTGCGAAATCCATGAATCTATATATTATATACATATATACAGCGCTGCAGGAAATGGCCGTATTACAAATATATGGGATATATAAAGCACCAAGCCCCATGAGGTATATGGGGAATAGAGGTAAAACTCCACACATGCGCGTCTGCATAATATGGACAGTAGACACCTTCAAGCCCCAACTGCTTTATCCGCGGCAGAAGAGCCCCGGTTCCCACTGAACTGAAACCTGAGTGGGTCCCGGACAGTCTGGAAGTTTTCGAGAGAGAAAAATTTGTTCTCGCAGCCGGAAACGTTAGCGATTTCATTCAGCCTGTAGTCTGAGTTGGCCTTTCTTCCAGAGTAAAGACAGGACTGTCAATCATGATCGGCCGGTATATGAATATATATTCACGATGAATGGAAACTACAAGAGATGACACTGTTGTGATGATGGTGCACAGGCGGCCTTTTGACTAATATGCAGAAAGGATGAGACATTTAGGAACAGGGGGAGTCTGAGGTGTCATAAGACGCGGTTACTAGTACATTCAGTTTTGCGGGGGATTTTCATTTCACAAGTGTGCTACTGGGGTCATGTTTTACAAAAAACGACAACATTCTATTACATTTTAGCATGTTATGACGTTGGTCGTAGGAGACACACACATGACCATTCATCATCGAGGAGCGTCTCGTTGAGGGCGGGGAGATTCAAGAGAAAGGAAGCAGTGGCCAAGCGTAGGGGGAAACAAACTGAGTTTGTTTTATCTTTTAATAAAGCAGCTCTGATTGGGCTAATTTACCTAATTTGAAAAAGATTTCCTAACTGGTTCTGTGCTTGATCGTATTTCATCATACGTTTGCCCACTCCTTCTTTTCGTGTGAACTACAATCACATTTTAATATAATTTTTCACAAGTGCTTGGGACTTTCCTGTAAGCAAAGTAGAACGTCCACATGAAGAAGAATTATGTCTAGTATAGACAAATCTGCTCTAGCAACACACAGTGCACTTATGAACGTCTGCATTTTCTGTGTACTAGGTAGAAGGGAATGGTCAACCTCAGGTTCAGATCGGTTTTACCCACCGGAGAGGAGTTTGGGTGAGGCCAATATATGAATTCTGGGGCAAAAGAAACCAAGCGACATATACCCGTAGAAAACTTTACAAAAAGACAAAGTACCAATAAAAACTAAATCAAACCATGCTCAAAATCTTACCAGACACTTAGTGAAATTAAAAAATATGTCATAATATGCAGATCAGAAGAAGTACGAGGAGCCTGCGGCCGGACACTGTTTCCATTGGCTTTGATACTACTGCCATTACTGTTATTGCTACTACTACGACTACAACTACTACTACTACACCACCACCACCACCACCACCACAACCATTACTACTACTAATACTACGACCTGTCCCTAAGGTGGTCAGTTTATAACTGTAGGCTTTATGAAAGTCATTGCAAATGTTATCAGCCATTTTTATTAAAACCGCAGCAGTATTCTGGCCCTGCTGCTCTTTGCATCTTGTCGCAGTGCTACGTTTCAGACCCTTATGCAGGGTTTCGCGGCATCACAATTGTTTCTGACACGATTAACGAGTTTTTGTGTGTGCAGTTCCCCTTTGTCTTCATACGCTGACTTGAGACAGCCTATTTCTGTATGTTGCAGACCCAGTATGTTTTGGTGTTGTCTGCTAATGTAACTTCAGGTCTGTTTTGATGTACTTAATTAGCAGTTTTAAAATAACTGTACTTCTCGCCTTTTGTTTTGCTGTCTGGTGTGTATTAATTGTATCTCACTGGGATTCTTGCTTATTGTTTCTTGGCATGAGTTTCTGATGAATCTTTTTAGCTAAACAATTTATAATAATAATAATAATAATAATAATAATAATAATAATAACATTGTTGCTGTTCTGGTGGTGGTGGTGGTAGCAATAATAGTCGCTGTTATTTTGTGTGCGCGTGTTGACTGGTGTGTTTCCATTAGGCTGCAGAGTAAGTATACAAAGGTAACTCTCGTTTTACGCGATTTCGCTTTAAAGCGACTTGAAATTTTGCACGATTTTTCGAATTCACGTGATAATTTTCTCTTTAACGCCATTTGGCATAGACGATCTGTGGTCGCTCTTGTCGAATTTACTTGACAATTTTCACTTCCACTCAATTTGGCATAGACGATCCGTGGTTACGGTTATATTCTGTAGCAGGCTAGCAAGAAGTGACGTCACTGTCACGCTATCAGTCACTGTACGGATTGGTTATGTTTGTGTTAATCCACGTGGCTCATTTAGTATTCTCTTCAACAGCATCGGCTTTTCTTACCAATACGAGTGAGAAATGTAAATCTGCATCACCTAGCGCAATCCAAGTGAAAAATTGGCGAGAAAATCGGTATTTAAAAGAAATTAAGCGTAATAATTCGACGTGAAAAAGGTGAACGAATCGTTGATTATCCGTACCGCAAACTGTGGATGTCTCTTATATTTTTATCGCATTAGAAATAAAAATATATTATCTATAAATGTACGTATAACGTATAGAAATGTATATATACTCTATACACAGTACTTATATACTCTCCAGTTCCGTATATCCACTAATGGTATATTCATACACTACATACGAAGAGGATGTCATTCCCGTAATCCCCAGTAAATACGTTGTTTGAAATGGGAATTTTGGATTCGATTTGCGCGATCTTTTTTCAGGAACGTAACCCTGGCGTAAAGCAAGAGTTATCTGCAAATAAAAAATAACTATACTGACTTATTGTGGGCCAGGGTTTCTCGGCTATGAAGCGCGAAGCTATTATGAGTGTTTTGCGGAAACATTTCATGAAGCTACCCATTAATAACTGGGGGCAGCGGTGGCGCAGTTGGTTGAGGCACTGTACTACAAACCGGAAGGTTGCGGTTTCGATTCCCGATGGTGTCAGTGGAATTTTTCATTGACATAATCCTTTCGGTCGTACTATGTCCCTGAGGTCGACTCAGCCTCTAACAGAAATGAGTACCAGGAATATTTCCTGAGGAGTAAAGGCGGCCAGTGCTTAAGGCTGACAACTCTACCACCTTCATGTGCCGACTGTCTAAAAATCTGGGAGCCTCAACCTCCTGGAACCCTAAGGGCCTGTCCAGGCCTGTAATGGGATTGCTTTTACGTTACCAATTACTAAATCACACTGCTTTAATAAGAAATTAAAAGAGTATTTTTCGGAACGTAATCACTTGTGCTGACAGAATAGCTATGGCAGATTGACCGTCATTTTATGAAAAATTACACAGAAAATTAGCTACCAAGGTTGCCAGCCTCTCGATGAAAAACTGTCAGATCAGCGGAACAAAACTGTAGGTTTTCGCCGAAATTGTCGTAAGGCCGGAACATTTTCCCAGTTTGAGGAGTACCTCCAAAACGATGGAAAAATTCAAATTTTGAAGATCATGAAGGCTATCCCGAGTGTATGGAACAGCCATGAGAGAAGCCACAGTGCTAAATTCAGCCTCATGCAAATTATGTACGTGCATGTACGTTTATTTTCATTTCATTAAATCATTAGAATTTCACATTCGTTATACCGATTCCTTTTTTTTTTTTAATTTTTATTTTACACCTCGGGTCGCCGAACTCAGCCAGTAGCCTAATTTGTGTCGCGGATCGAGAAGGTTGACAAACACTGCTATAAGCCCGGGAGTTACACATAACACAAGAAACAGTCAGGTAGATAGATGACTTACCGTATCATTGCCAATAATGAAGTTCATGTTGGTAGCTAGCTTTGCCTTCATGCCGGGCTTGAAATTGACATCTGTCATGTATGTATAACATCGGCTGCACGAGATCCTCCGGAATTCCTCCTCTGGAAGAAGTTCGTCTTGCAAGCGACACAGCCGAACGCTGATATTCTCTGACACCGCCCTTGACAGCAGCGCCATGATGGTCAGGGTTAAAGGCAGCAGCATTATAGCCTGCATGGACAGCGGAAAGTCAGCATCTGGACATCCCGCGACTCTAATTTATGGCATCTACATTCCTAAGCTAATGGTCGTTCAGCTACCAACGATATTCCCTCCTGCTTAACCGAACCCAAAGGCTCATCCACTTCACAGCAGCCTGGCTGGCCGTGCCATGGCTCAGGCTTAGTGTCACCGTGCCACTGCGGAGGCCTGCTCATATGGGATGTGGGGTGGCTGAGGTGGCACTGGGACAGGTTTCTCTTCGAGTACTCCGGCATCCCCTATTATTCCGCCAATGTGCCGTACTCATTCATCTGTCACAGACACTATCTAATCTTAGCAACTGCCTGCGTCTTTAAGGAACAGAAAGGGGGCCCTACCTTAAAGCAGAAGAAAACGGTTCACATTTCACCACAATCATTTTAAGATTGTCCTCCCTTCTGGGCCTAGGTCTGCAAAGTTATCCCCCCCCCCCCCGGTTCTTGTTTTCCGACTAAAACTTCGAATGCGTTTCTCACCTGTTCAAATTGTGCTACATGGCCCGCCACTCTCATCCCGCATAATTTGATTGTCGTAATAACATCTGGTGAAGAGCACACATCAGTTTCAGTGTTATGCAGTTTTCTCCTTCTTCACGTTATTTGCTCTCATTTTGTTCCACATGTTGTTTTCAGCACCTTATCTCGGACAGCTCTAATTCTACGGTCTGTCCTTAGGGAGAAGTGTCAAATTTCACACCAAAAATACATATAAGATTAAGTTATAACTTTTAGACCAATGGCTTTTAACTTGCAAGTGCCTAGGCATACATACTACTGGGTGTGATTTGTGTGTGGACTTACTGCGGTAAATTTCAGAAAGGGCCGCACGTCCGCGCACAGTACATCACTGTAGCGATCTGCGTGTAAAGTCAAACTGCCTTATTACCCCTCCAGACCTGTAGGGCCCCGCAATAATAAATCCATCAAGTTGTTGAATTGAAGTGGGGTGAATTAAAATAACCAGTTGATTTAAATAAACAAAAACCAACTGTGTGATGAGATTTGCGCTGTTCTCGGATATTACCCACAGTCGAGTAGTCATCCTTTACTGACCTTTCGGGACAAAGTATCAGTACTTTTCTTCTTGAACTTTTTGACCTTGAAGATGGGGCCGAAACGTCGATGAAGGATTACCTAACACTCGACGCTGCGTAATATCCCAGAAGGGCGCAGATCTCACCCACATCGCGGCGGAAGCCTGAAGTCACTAATCGTGTGTTTATTGCATAGCTAAGTTTGAACACCTACAAATCTGGTGACCACACACACTTATCGCAACAGAGGACGGTCCTACCACTGAGCTAACCAGGGAAGGCTTTCCAGGAAAAACAAAGGACGAAAAGGCACCCAGCATGGTCGGACTAAAGGTAGGGAGGCCGAGTACAGACACATAGAGGCGTATTGTCACCTTTCGATATTCAAGGTCTCAGTTTGTAGACGCTTTCGCAAAATCGCGAAAAGAGACTATTAGGTTCGCCATGTTTGTCTGTCCGTCTGTCAGTCCACATGGAACAACTCGGCTCCGAATGGACGGATTTTCGTCAAATTTGATACGTAATTATTTTTCGAAAACCTGCCGAGAAAATTCATTCGATGCTTCGCTGTTTCACACACGCAACGTGCTGTAACGACCAGACAGTTATTTGCCTACTACAAAACCAGTTTCTTCAGTTCCGTAACACATCTACAACCACACTCTATATACAACTGGACTTTTGATGGATGGTTGTTAAATTCACCCAATTTGTCTGTGAGGCCATCCATCACACCCGCATGCAATAACCGTCAGTATACAGGATGTCCCAGCACTTAGGATCACTAACGCAGGATCAAATTTTAGACGTTATTCTGAATCAGGAATGTTGTATCCAAATGTGTCCGATTTGCAACGGTTACGGAGCTAAAACTGTTTACACCATACTGAATAACTTGGGAATTGAATATATGCGTTGTGTGTTTATTGAACATGTTTTTTGAATGTAAAGTTACAGCTGTTACAAGTGGCCTCCACTTGCTTGGATACATTTACTGGCTGTGGTGTTCTGGAAACGTGTAAACTTAAAGCGAGGCGTTATTTATGCATTTTGCGTGGCTGAGAATTTGGCGATGTAATTCTCCTGTAGTTATCAACTCGCGTGCTTAGATTATAACCTCCATGGCACTACACGCACGGTATGCCAGCAGCCTCAGATCTGGTGGCCGCAGTGGCCAGTTCCGGGCACTGCCACTACCGATCCTCGTCCACTTACGAACTGTTGGTTCAGACACTGCTTGACGATCCGACTCATGCTCCATCATGTCGATTGCACATGTGAAGTCGTCTTCTATGAGGATCGTTTATATTACAAGAAGATGGGGTACACGTCATCTGTCAGCCATTCTGGAAAATGTATGGACCATTGAGCTTGTCACTAGTATAGCTCGCCAAACTTCTTGGTCGGGAAACATGACCTCCCCTCACGGGAATACTACGTGCAGCAACCACAGCAGCCACAAGTGTAAGTCCACCGACAGGGTTGTAAAAGTAACGTGATAGTCACAATATATTTATTCAGTGTCACTGCTTGTTAACGTTGTTCTTCATGCAGGTATTATCTTCTAAAAACAGCTAGAATCTATCGCGTGCGGCACTCTAATATTCTACCACAATCGTTCGTTTTTGGCCTTATAGTTTCTTGTGTCGCTCGATTGGCATGTACAGAGTCCGAGAACGCAGTGGCCAGTGCTCCCAGGTTGGGGTAGCATCACAATGCTTGCGTTCCCAACTTGAAAAACATATATGTCCCCAACTGTCTGCTACGTTAGGTAGTGTTTCTTTGTTGGCACGGAATTTAAAAAGGCAATAAGGTCACTAACTCTTATCTAAGGGTGGGTTTAGGCAGTGCCATGGCTCAGGCGTTTAGCCGCCCGCCGGTCTCCCACCGTGGAGGCCCATGTTCGATTCCGGCTCATTCCGTGTGGGTTTTGTGGTGGACGAAGTGGCACTGGGACAGGTTTTACCGCGAGTATTTCGGTTTTCCCCTGTCAGTTTTATTCCACCGATGCTTCGTTACTTGGAAAATGACAAAATATAATCATCATCTTCATCTTCAACACAGGGTTGCGCAGGAAGCCTTAAGGCTGCGGTGCGTCCGTAGCGTCTGCTGGGGGGGGACCTTCTCCACACACACACACACACACACACACACACACACACACACACACACACATACACACACACACACAAAAGGGTGGGTTGAAGCCACCTTCGAGACAATACTGTCATAACACCTACAACAAGACCTTCAATTGTAGAAGTGTCAGTAAACTCGAGGTCCGAATCATCGCTGTGAGCGCTGCCCAAGAGACTAAAACGAACTGCTTAACAAATTCAAAAACCTCGATCCAATGTGCCAATATACCTCATATGCACAAACATCCTGTTTGCTCGCAGTTATAATAAGTTTCGAAGTAAGTTGCCCAGAAGCAATTTACCTATTTTTTTATATTGTTCATACTGTGCACAATCGATAATCAACCCACAAAACTCACTCCAACAGAATGCTCTTTATTGTTCCCAGACATTTTATATTACCGTATCACGTTGAACACTGCTACATGGTTCGATCCCTTATGGGATCATCATCAGGGAAATCGCATTATAGTAACATTTCACAAAACGGAGCTAGCAATCCATATACACAGTAAAAAGATGTAACAAGATGAAGCAGATAAAATGCGTTGGCTGTCCCCAAAACACTGCATGCAGGATCCATTATGCAACAAACGCCTACATTTTGACTGGTTGAAATTTTTACATCTTTTAATTGTGCACATGGATTGCTAGTTCGGTTTTGAGAAAAGGTAAAACTATCCCATTACAGGCCTGGAAAGTCCCTTAGAGTTCCAAAGAGTTTGATGCTCCCAGATTTCAAGACAGTCGGCACGTGAAGGTGGTAAGGTTGTCAGCCCTACGCACCGGGCCCTTACTCCCCAGGAAATATTCCTGGTACTCATTTCTGTTAGAGGCTGAGCTGACCCCAAGGACATAGTGCGGCCGGAAGGAATGAAAAATCCCAGTAATACCATCCAGAATCGAACCCGCGACCTTTCGGCTTGTAGCGCAGTGCCTGAACCAACTGTGCCACCGCGTGTCACCTCGGTTTTGTGAAACGTTACTTTAATGTGATTCCCTGATGATGATCTCATAAGGGATCGAAACATGTAGCAGTGTTCAACGTGGTATTTTAACATAAAATGTTTGGGAACAATACAGAGCATTTTGTCGGACTGAGTGTCATAAGATAAAATTGTAAAACGAAACACAGTCAGGCACAACACTATATATATATTTTTTTTTCTACATTACACAATACAACATTGCTTTGTGTATGCGTACTTTATGACGGCTTTTTCGGTTCAGCTGAACCATCATCAGAAATCAATAGAACACAGTACGGTGCAGGCTCCTGTACGAAAATATACTCCTTAATACTGTATACACAAAAAATAGGTTTTCTCATACTTGTTTTCAAAAACATATTAACTTACGAATACACAATTCTTACGTAACCTTTCGTTATAGGTTACCTGTAACACCCTCACGAGGTCGTGCAGCCTAACAGAACCCTCCAACTTATACTGTCTAATATATCTCGAGACATACAGAGCTGAATTACGCTACTACCCCCAATCCTTCCACACAGCTCGGACTTCAGCATCATTCTTCGCGACGATATAATTGGATACATTAGAAGAATACAAAAATGGAAATGAACTACTCTAACGTATCTTCAAGTTAATCCATAATAACATGCTACAATAATATATGGTGGGATGCATAACTGAATATGTTAGATAAACTTTTAAGCTTAGCACTAATTTTAACTTGGGGTGTTTTATAGTTTTGTGGTTTTACATAGTCTATCAGTGAGTTCTCACTAAAAGTTTTTACATTGTACACTTGAGGATCTGCGTTCTATTGATTTGTACATGGCGTATGATGGTTCAGCTGAACCGGAACATGTGGTAATGCACGCATATACAAAGCAATGTCGTAGCGTGCTAACGTAGAAAAAATATGTATATAGGTTTTAATTTTATACTGCTTTCAGCGTGCATTTTTATTACATAAAATCAAACACCACCAAATGCACTATATATACATGAAAAAACACTTTCACGTCACCTTATATCTTATTACCCGACATGTTTCAATGTATACACATCATCATCAGGGGTACTTTTTACCAAGGTCTTCACAAGAATCAAATGTTGTGCTGTAGACTTTGAACAAACTTCAATACATCATGTGTCCACTACCCAACTAGTTATACCGTTAGGTTTGTGTGGTAACAGCACAAGTTAAGATACCACGTATTTCGTAGATTATACTTTACAACACGATATATCATTAAGTACTGTGATGATTTTATGACAGTGTATATTGTGCTAACTCGTGTGGGATGTACTGGTTTTTAAGATTTTTTAAGGTTTTTAAGACAACGTAGAATCTATGAAATACGTGCTACTTTAACTTGTGCCGTTACCACACAAATTTAATATGTAACTAGCTGGGCAGTGGGCACATGATGTATTGAAGTTTGTTCAAAGTCTACAGCACAACATTTGATTCCTGTGAAGGAACACCTTGGTAAAACGTACCCCTGAAGATGATGTGTATACATCGAAACATGTCGGGTAATAAGATATAAGGTGACGTGGAAGTGTTTTTTCATGTATATATAGTGCATTTGTTGGTGTTTGATTATATATACATAGTGTTGTGTCTGTGTTTTCTTTTACAATTTTACAATTTTATCTGATCATATCAGGATGACCCAACTCAAATTTGAATGTTGTGAGTGACCTATCCGTATAGCGTAATTGTGACCTGGTCTCGAACCATGGATTATCGGTAAAACCGGTGACACTACACTACACGTGTATGGAAAAGCGATGTTGGTGGTTACAATTAACTCTTCCATGTCAGTTACCACGTTTCTACGTACTTTTGATTCCATCGCGGGCACAACTGGCCTTGTCGGTATACAGGATCATTGCAGGGGTTAGCATTAGTCCAGTGGCAGAAGTACACATCTGACTACTCATGTCAGGCGGGTTCGATTCCCGATTATGTCATTGGAATTTTTCATTGGCATAATCCTTCCGGCCGCACTGTGACCCTGGGGTCGACTCAGCCTCTAACAGAAATGAGTACCAGGAATATTTCCTGGGGGGTAAAGGCGGCCGGTGCGTAGGGCTGACAACTTTAACCACCTTCATGTGCCGATTGTCTTGAAATCTGACAGCCTCAACTTCCTGGAACTCTCAGGGCCTGTCCAGCCCTGTAATGGGATAGCTTTACCTTTTACTCATGTCAGCAGGTTCAATATGGTGAATGCAAAGAACATGACACGCACAATCTATGTGTGACGTTCTCCAGACTCCCGCGCGGAGCATAGAGACGAGCGGATATTCATATACTAATGCGTAGACTTCATTCTGACACATCAATAAAATTTTCCTCTTTCTCCATATTGCTTTGTACTTCACGTTCAGCATTGGGTTTACTCTCCCAAAAGCGCCCTTTTGCCGCAAGTATTGGTGGACAAGAGTTAACACATGTCAAATGGCAATCCGTCGTCGAGGATAGCGTTGCTGATATTCAACACAAGCAGTGGCGTTACCGTTAAAAACCTTTACAGGAGACGCATATTTATGTGTTCTTCATGGGAAGGCGTCATGTAGGAACTTGAACTACCTGCTTCACCCTTATCGCACGAAGAACTGACAGCACTGCATGTCATCTGGCGTTGTTAAAAAAATTACTTTTGTTGATCCAAAACTTTTCAGCCGCTCAGCACCGAAGGAACCTTCTCTGTCACATTTGGCTTTATTAGTAAGGAGCTCTGTGCGGTGCAGGTGTTCACTTGTAAGCTGTCCAGTAGCCGGAGCTGGGCGCTCTTACGCCGTACCGTCAGTGTTTCCAGGGAACTTATGGATCAGGACAAACAGGTGCGCACCCAGAATTTTTCTTGGGTCGGGGGGGAGGGGCGGGGGGCTGACTCTGAGACTATGTTTGATTTTAAAAATTATTTTATAAAATTCATGTTGTAGATACAACATAACACTGTCTGAAGCTGCATTTATGTACATACAAATATAACTACATATTCCACTATCACAGTGTCCTGTCTTCCTGTTTTTTAATTTTATTAATTAATTTTTAAAATTCAAATGTAGTAGCCATCAGCCGATTTCAGTTGCTGACTTCGGCTGAAGGGGAAATCATGTAAAACTTTTGATACCATAATATCTACGAAACCTATGATTTTTAAATTTCGGTTTTGGGGTTTTGGTACAGCCCTCTGAATCATTGCCTATTGCAGACATGCTTTTGCGTGTCTACAGCCAGTAAAGGACCTAATAGACTACCATAATTATCGAACCAAAAATGATGGCCAAACCAATGTGATATCCCGCTGCTATAGACTACAATTTTGTCTTTTATCGACATAAACGGGCATGACTTGGTGACAGGGGAGCGCCCCCCCCGCAAATATTCCCACCAATATTTTTTCTACCCAAAACTTTTTTTGGCTACTGAGTTCAAGAGGGGCACATAAAAATTTTGGTGAAAGTGGGGGAAAGGGGCGTATGTATATTGAGGATTGGTTCAAACCAGTCTTCTCCCTCTTTCTAATTTGACACCTTGACTTGAGTCCTAATACCTATGGTCGATTTTGGGGGGGGGGGGGGGGGGGGGGGGGGGGGGGGGGGGGGGGGGGGGGGGGGGGGGGGG